>JAQFZE010003649.1:0-12274 GCA_034695245.1 Dicyrtomina saundersi
CATATTAACATATTTTACCTTTAACCGACATGGTCTAACCAAGGACCAACAATAATTTTGTAAATCTCTAATTGTATTTATCTAAACAATGTTGTATGGGCTGCGGCCAAATCGACAAAATGAATAAATTATTAATTATTATTAAATAGGATTGAAGTTAAGTAGTAGGTGTATGTTAGTATGTGTGTATGTGGTAAGGTATGATGTTAATAAATGGGAGTATGTATGGGGAAAACCCTTGGTGAAAATATATTTATGGAGGAAAAGGGGGAAGGTGTTAACGCTTTAAGCGCTGGGAGGAAAGTCCTAAGTTTTCCAGACTCGGAACTGGGAAGCTTGGGAAAAACGTTTTGAGATTGATTCTATACGATCTGCTTGTAGAGTTCCTTCACGATCACCCGCTTTACACCACCTTGGTGCAGTTACGAGAGAATCCTATAAAACGTTTCAGCTTCACTTGAATTCGTAACAGGATCTGCCACATATGTAGCTTTTATACGTTTTCTTATCCCTGGACGGCTGCGGTTTCCCTAACATGGTAAAGCATAGCCAATAACATTTATTTCATTTCCTGGAATGATTTGTGTAGGAGAATTTTCAGATAAAAACACTGAAGGTGTTGTCAATGTTTTTTCTTGTAGATCCATAATTTGATTAGTACCCTGTAATATAGTAATTTTACACGGGGAATCAAAATAAAATTCTATATATAAATGCATATTGTCTTTTGGACTTTTCAGTTTCAATATGTTTAAAAATGTAACGTTTTTGTAGTTTAATCTTTTTCAATAGGCACATGTGTCAAAGTCTATGTAATTTTGAGCACAATATTTTTATCTCTCTCTAGCTTTTGGACACTGCACGAGTTCATAAAACTAAGATTAGTTTTATTGCTCAAATTATTTTAATTTTAAATTTATATTTTTATTTTATTTATTTTGAATGTTGGGGAGGTTGAACGTTTTATGTGGCTTTTACTTTTTATTTTGATCTCTAAAGAGGATTCGTGACCTACGTCTACACGATTTAAGGCACTTTTTTCCGCCACAAAGAGCATTTCCTATTACGTTTTTTCTCTCGGGATTTCCTTAAGGGAAAATTCCCAAAAATATGGCAAATATCACCCAATTTCTTATTAATTATAAAAAATTGCCATTCCCTTATTTTGGAATTATATTTAACCTCGGTCTTTGAGACCACACTACCAATAATTTTGGAAACGAACACAGTTTGTTGGTTGTGGACGATTAATGCCGAATTTTGAATATTTCCTACGGGACGAACTTCGTCCTTTCCGAAAGATTTATTTTCTGGAAAGATTAGATCTGGGTTTTGATTATTATTATCACTTAGACTGCAATGACATAGTCCAAATTCAACAATTCCTGGACCAAGCCAAAATTCTTATTCGATGGAAGGAACGTCGCTATATTCTAAGTCGCTCAAATCTATATTCATATTCCTGGATTTGGGCACAAGAGTAAATAATTTAACACATCCTATCCTCCTGCAATTTTGTTTCTATTTTCTTATTACGATTTTCCAACAAATTTGTAGATTAAATTTTATTTTATGGGGGAAAAATCCTTAAATCGTGAATTTGATTTATTTGGTGATGATCTTGTAACTATTAATCATTGCTGAACAAATTTCGGTTCAAGAATATTTTATAATTATTCTAGCAGGATTTTATGTTTTTGAATCTGCTAGGTTAAAGTTTTGAATTTTATGGGATTATTTAATCAGTATCGGTTGGGTTTGGGATTAATGCGGAAATATTTTCCTGCATGAATTCCATACATTTTACATTATATCCCAAAATCTTTGTTTTTAGACTTTTTGTAGAAGGAAAACGAATATTTAGGGCTGTTGAGGGGCCTAGCCGCCTGCTTATATTTTGTTGAGATGATCGAGAGCTCTCAGGAATTTGGGATTATGCTCTTAGCGATCTGGTGAGGGCACTTGGCTGTTTTTCAGCTTCCATGAGTTGCCGTAGTGTGACCTCACGCTTTTTACGACGCCTAATTTTTTAGAGCCTAAGGATTTGGGTTCTACAGATGATTCTTGCTAAGATTGGATGTCTGGCTATTGAATACCATCTCTAAAATTTGGAACTTTGTTCGCTAAAATCCAATTAACTTTACAATTCATGCTTTTTCTATTTATATTTGGATTGGACATAAATTGATGACTAATTAGTTTTCCGGGGCAGACCTCGAACTTAATTTAAAATATGTGTCTCTGCTTATAGATGGGACAGGTGTACTTGGACTTCCTGCACCAGTGATTAAGAGTGTTTCCAATTTGGAATCTAAGTTTTGATTTTCTTAGGTAGATTCAATTAAATGTTTTTAAAGTTCTACATTTTATGGGGCTTTGGATTTCTTCTGCTTAGCTAAGGATACTTTGATCCTTGGTTTCCAAATTATTTTGAGAATTCCGGGTGAGTATCTGTCCTGCCCGAGTTAAGCTCAATGTTTCGTGTTCTATACCCTGGAGATAGGAGGGAATACTTAATGAAGTCAAGCTTGTGGAGTTAAGTTCACTCTCTGCACTTTTATGGTTCTTAGAAGAAACATTTACGATTTGATTTTTATTTAAGCATGTATGAAATTTTGATAGGGATACCTGCGTAAAGAAATCAAAACCAGGTATATCTTGAGTTTCGTGGATGTTTATTTCTGGGATATTAACTATTTATATTTCTGGTTTGCTGGAAGATGTTGCGGTCGCGGTTGATCCCGCCTGTGTGCGCTTTATACCTTGTGAGGGCCGGGTTAATCTTTTATGGGTCGAGCTCGTATTTTCACGTTCTACACGATTCACAGGGTGTACATTATTTTAATTTGGTTCATTTCCTGGAGTTGAGCTTGTATATGGAGATCTACTCTCTACACGCTCAGCAGGATTTGGGGGACTTCCTTGAGTAGAACTCATAGAGTCATTTCGACTACTGCTTGTTTGGCTTGAGTCAGTTTTAGAATCGGTTTGGTTTGGTGTAACCGAATCAGATGTGGAATCTAAGAATTTTTGGAGTTTTGAATTTCTCGTAGTTTCCAGCTTTTGGGATTTTGATGAAAAATCCGACCATCCCCTCCTTTGCCCTCAGGCGTTTTACAACGATGTTGGAAAATCGTCTCGAGTCACAAGAGAAATTTGGGGATAATTTACATCCGGTGATCTTGGGTTTCGAGACTGAGCTCGTACGTTCCAAGAGGAATGTGAGTGAATAGTACTTGTATATTGTGAGTAGTATTGAGGTACAAAAGATCACAACCTGATGAATAAGTTATGGAGCCTTGTGGCATTAAATTGGATCTTTCAGATGGTGGTTCAGAGGTTTGTGAGTAATGACCTCGAAAAACCACATCCACTATGGGTGTGTCACCTATTGTTGGTGGATTATGATCTGGATCTAATTGTGGTTCAGATAAGAAAGCCTCGTCAATGGGTGTGGGTTGGACTTGGTCCAGCCAACTCTTATCGTATTTGGCTTCCTCATCTGGAAGCCTCACATTGTGTTCATGGTATTTACGTAAATTATGACCGTGAACATACTTAAAAGTCCGCTATTGTTGAAACTTATTGATATCATCGGTCTGTTTACATAAAAAGTATGAATGGATGTTGTCATTTATACTGTATACCTTGTATGGGCCAGTATTATTAATTAGGAATTTACTAGATGTACCAGTAGGGCGTGTGTATTTGCGTCTCCACACCAAATCACCTACATTAAAAGTAATTGCTGGGTATCGTTTATCAAAAACGAGTTTTGTTTTTAATTGGGCTTCGCGCGAATTTTGGAAAGCTTGCATTCAAATGCAAAAGTATTCACCTATACGTACTTGTTGTTGTACAATATCCCAAGCGGAATTTAAATGTGGTGTTTGTAAATTAAAATGTTGATTTAATAAAATTATGTCATAAAGTAAAAAGAATGGTGAAAAACCAGTGCTAGAATGTGTTGATTGATTATAAGCATCCTGCACCTGTGGTAGAATGTCATCCACATGACCTTTCTTTTCAAAATGTAATTTGTTTAAAATACTACTATAGGTAGATTTCACCCTCTCACAGTAAGCGTTCGAGCTGGCATGATTCAGAGCCGTGTAGATTCTCAAGATTTCATGTTCTGTACAAAAATCTAAATACCCGTTAGAAACAAATGCACCACCATTGTCAGAGACAATACTGTGAGGGTGAAATTGATGTACATATGGAGTATAGACCCGTTCAAATTCATTCCAACCAGTATCTCTGCATGGAAATAACCATAAATATCAATTGCACTGGTCTATTACTGCTTATATGTATTCGTTCTTTCGGAACGTTCTATTTAATGGTCCCATGTGATCTATTGAGAGTTTATGGAATAGTATTTGTGGTGTGATCATGACATGTGATGATCCTTTATTTTAACGATTGATTTTTGCGTAATGCTGACAGGTATCGCAAGAACGACATGCATTTAAAATAATTTTATGCATATCAAAGAACCATTATTTTTGTTGTTATATTGCAAAAATCTTTTCCGTACCTAAATGAGTTTTATTATAAAAACTCATTGCAACTTCCTCCGAGTATGGAAAGGGGAGAACCCGTAGCCACATGTCCCCGTTGGGTTCATAATTAATACGCTCAAGTAAACCTTGAGGTCCAAGTTAAAAAAGCTCGCTAAAAAAGTGTTTATTTTCCCCTTGTAAATCATTTCCTTTATCATCTCCAAGCGATTTAATTATTTTACTGCATTAAGGATCTTAAATTTGCATTGACAGTAATTTGGGAATTTTATCTTTGAACTCGGATTCTACAGTTTATAATACTTCATCACGGAGAGATCGCAAATGAACAGTAGCTTGAATATTATTTTTTTTCTAAGTATAAGTGTGCGGGTTTGGAAGTGGTCGACTCAGACCATCAGCCATTTCATTTTTCTTACCCTGTACATGAAAGATTTTAATGTCGTAAGTACTTACAAGGGAATGCCGCCGCATGTACTCTCTCGATTTAAAAAATAATGCCCATACTAAATTTGGCTGCACTTTCTTACTACAGATCCAAAGTAACTTGACTGCATTTCGCGCCGTTTGCTTACAATCACGCGCCAAAGTTAAAAAAATCAATTTTTTGCTACTTTGCAACTTTGTAGCTCCTACAATTTTGGTCGGATTTTCAAAAAATTTGAAGTTTTGTGATCGCTGTAACATTATTTAAAAAGTTATTTAAAATTTGAAAAATGTTCATTTTTTGATAAAATTGAGGTATTTTGAGTTTAAAAAAAAAACATCAACATTCAAAAAATTTGACGAAAAAAATAAATTTTTGAAAAAATTATTCAAGTTTTAATTTTTACATGTTCTAGAGATTACAAAACTTTAATTTTTTTGAAAATCGGACGAACATTGTAGAAGCTACAGGGTTTCAAAGTTGCAAAAGATTTTTTTTTAACTTTGTCGCGTGATTGTGAGCAAACAGCGCAAAATGCAGTCGAGTTACTTTGGATCTGTATTAACCACGTGAGGCCAAGTTTAGTATATTATTTTTCAAATCGGGAGAGTACATGCGGCGGCATTTCCTTGTCAGTGTTAGACTCCATCGAACCAATCAAAAATTGACTTTCGAAGTCTTTATAATTGAAGTAAGCGCAGAATGGTCTGTATATACGTGTACAGATCGACCGAGAATCAGGTTTTGGCTTTTATCCAACCCACGTATAATGGCTAGCACTCTTTTTTAGGAGTGGACTATTTAATCTGGGGAGCGGTGAAAAGATGGGAATCGTAACACAATGGTCTACGAATTCCTTCAATATTTTGTCAGATTTTGTCAATATCAAGCAAGATCCGATACAATAATCACTAGCATCCGACTAAAGTTCAATTTCGCTACTGTCGATAGGAAATGCTAGAAGCTGAGCGTTAGTTAATAGACTTTTGTGTAAGTCAATTGATTTTTGACAGGATGCATCAAAAACAAACAGCACCTTTCATGAGTAACTTGAAAAGAGGTCTGGCCACGCACGAATACTCGTTCACAATTCTTCAAAAGAAATTTGAAATACCTATGAAACGGCAAATCTCTCGTATTACGAGGATATGGGTATTGAGTGATAGCTTTGACCCGCTGTTCATCGATGCCAATATCATCCTTGCTAATTTTATGTCCCAAAAAGATGATGGCTGGGTGGCCAAAATAACAATTGGATGGTTTTAATTTAATATTGGCTTGATGACAAATAAAAAGGACTTTTTCAAGGCGTTCTTGCATTTGTTTGAAGTCTACCTCCAAAGCTCGACATATGGTGCTAAAAAGTCATTTGAATAAGGATGCTAAATCTTATACATGACGTTCTGGAACAACGTCCCAGAATTGAGATATCCAAAAGGAAGTCGTAATGAAATGTATACTTCCTCTTGGTTAATAAAGGCTAAATAGGCACGACAGCTGGGATAAACTTTCAACTGCTGATATGAATTTGCTATGTCAATATTAAAAAAATGTGAACAGCCTAATAATTTATAAAAAGATCCCTGGAGATTAGGTGCAGGAGCCGCGATTGGCTTTACCCGTTTATTAATGTCCCTATACTCTATTACAGGGCGCCAACCAGTCGTGCCCTTTCAAACAACTAACATTCCGGAGACCCAAGAACTTTTTCCAGGTTCTATGATATGTTTTGCGATCGCTGTAGCGTTATCGAGCGTCACAATGTTGCAAAACTTTTTAGACATCTGTGTAGGTGTATGTATTACTGGTGAATGATCGAGTAATTCTACTGTTGTTTGTGGTGTTACGCCTGTAATAGGATCCCAAAGAGTTGTGAAAATCTACAGGTTTCTAACCGAAGACACCATAATATGTCCACAAATGACGTAATCCGTAGGTTCAATTGGTCTGCGTCTACTTGATGCAAAATAACGACATACTATGTTAAAGATAGTTATTTAAAAAAATGTGATTAATCTAGTACTAGGGAGAGCACAGGGTCTTAAAAATGAATATTTTTCGATGATATCGTTTGTGAACGATTAGCCTGCAGCTAATTGCCACACAAGTCGCCGCGACTCGTGTGACCGTTAGGTGCAGGCCCTTGTCTAAGCAAATATAAATAATTCAGGAGTAGTAGATTTGCGCCGAACTGTGTAAAGCTTCAGAATGCTGAGCTGTTATAACAAATGTTTATATATAAATAGGTTTATAATATATAAAAAAGTGCAATAAGCTGTATTTGAATGTTTTTTAAAAGTGCAGAATGTTCTATTTACCTGTTTTTGAAATTTGTTTTTATTTTCTTATAGACAAACACAATATAGGTTCAGAGAGATAGAAATTAAATTAACCAAAACTCATAACTAACAATAGCATATTATTTTGTTGGCAGTAAATTTATAATCATTAATTAATTATTAGTCATTAATCATTAATTAGTGGAATTGATTATTTTTTACCCCCCTTTTCTTGATACTAGTTAAGTTGTAAATAGGATAGAGCAAGAGTGCTTGAGGTGCATATTGCTCTTATAATTAGGTTTTCAGAGATCTTAATTCTGTCTAGCAGTCATGCTCTTGCTATTTTACACATTTCAGATAGGTTTTTGATTCCATTGTCCCGGAACATCTCCGTAGCACTGCTGTCTCTGTCATAGCCATATATTATTAGGAATGAGTCCTTATAGGCCACATTTATGCGATTCAGAATTCTACTCTTAATGTTCCATAGGCTGCAACAGTATATTGTGGATAGATATGTACAAAACAAATAGGATTTTACTTCCAAAGTACACCTACTAAATCTGGATTTAATCATATTGGCACGTTTATATAAGTCTCTTACTCTCCTTGTTGTCCTCTTCATCCGAGTTAACAGAGTTGTTATGATGAAACTGTGCCTCCATGTCGTTCCCAAGATATTTTACTGTCCGTTCCAGGGCAAGTTTGACTCCTCCAAATGTCACCTCAATTTCTTGATCCCATCGATTTAACCAGGACGGTAAATATGCTTGCATGTGAGTTTTATTCGGGTTGAACGCCAGATTGTGGGTTTCTGCAAATTCCTTGCAGATCTTTAGTAAAAAAATTCATGGCATAAACTGTTGTGTTGAGCAGGCACACATCATCAGCATATATCAAATTGCTCGTTTGCACATCTTTAATCATACATCCGAGAGATTCCTTATTCAACGTATTGCTCAGGGTGTCCATGTATATTGCAAAGAAGTGAGGTAAAAGGATTGCCCCTTGTCTCACCCCTTTCCTCAAACTAAAGCTTTTGCTATTGACATCTCCCTATCTGATTCTGAAGCACTGCTGCTGAAACCAGTAGCTTAACAGTAATATAATGCAGTCTGGCAGGTCCCTAGTTTCCAACTTATTTAGGAAAGCCACATGATCTACATTGTCAAAAGCCTTCGTAGCATCAAGGTAGCAAATGTAGAAGGGCGTATTTTTTCTTTTATAGTAGTTGATAATTTGCGTTAATGTAAAGATACACAACTCACACCCTAATTTTTCCTTAAATCCAAATTGATTATGTTTGATGTCTAGCAGCGTTGAGTATAGCATTAGGATTAATTTTTCAAGAACATTTAAGCATAGCGTAGCCAGCGCTATTGGTTGATATTTTTCTTTCTTTGTAGGGTCAAGTCCCTTTTTTTAGGATGGGTATTAAATTGGTTAGCATTAGCGCGTCCGGCGGAACTGAATGTTTTACCATCGCATTAAACAGCCTTGTGATGAGAACAATAAGGTCCGGATGAGCGAATTTGAAATGCTCTGTTTTAAGTTATCATGTCCAGGTGATTTGCCATTTTTCAAGCTTTTTATTATTAGTTGAACCTGAGTCCGGGTGAAACTTGTTTTAACTTGATCTTTCCCTGGTCTGGTTGTGAAATCAGAAACTGTATCTGCGTTCTTTGGTAGGAAGAGTTTTTGAAAGTGCAGTTTCCACATGGTAGCTATTTCCTTTTCTCCCTCCGCTCCTTCTAGCCTGTTGGGTAGATCGACTTTCTTACATTTACTCACGTTACTTACTTTCCTCCAAAATTTTGTGAAGTCACTGGTCGTATGATGAGAGGCTAGTATTGAGGACTTGATCTCCTCTTGCACGCTCATTTTTTTCCTTAGTTCGGATTTACATAGTTCCCAGAAAGTATTATTATTATTATTTATTTTCCCTTCAGCGATCCATTGTGCATATATATTTTTGTATATTAGATACGGTTCTTTGACAGACACATTAAAATCCGGCCACGTTATTTATTCTCAGTTTTGTTACTTCACCTATGTACCTATCAATAGCTTGAATGCCCTGAATGAGGTGTTCATATGCATCACTAATGACTTTGCTGTGCACTGAGCTGGATGAGCAGTACCGGTCCCGGCAGGACTCTGCACACAGAATTTTTGTGTCAATGCTGTTGGTTAGTTGTTTTGTTAGCTCCGAGTATTTGTCATATGTGTGGGTAGTGGCTCTCCTCCAATTTATTTGTGGGGAATTTGTTTTCCTGAGAGGAGAGTTATCATTGCTTAATTTGAAAGATGTCACTTGAAAATGTACAATTCATACTTTAATTTTATAATTGAGAAGTAGCATACGATTAAATATAATTCAAAAGGTTGACTTTTTTTCCATTTCCTCTCATTGGTTTTTTGGCAAGCAAAACACGTTAAGTTCATGATTTTAAAATTTTAAATCATTTTTAAAAAGTTACCACGCAGGGTCGGATTTGACTATTTTTGGCTACTAATACACCTAATGGTATGCAGTTACGGAAAAAACAAATTACGAAAAAATAATCATGGTTTCTCATGATTATCAAAATTTAAGGTTCCTGTTCCTGTTAAGTTGGGCAACATGGACTTAACGCGTTTTTCCAGCAAAGTCCTTAAGTATAGGCAGCTTAATTGTGTCTAAATATGTGACTGAATGAAAAAATATTACATGAAGTAATTATCACTGAATATAATTTGAATAATGACTAAATGACTGCATAAAGAAGTAAAGTCAAATTAGGTATTTCCATTCCCTTTTCGAGTATTTCACTGAAGCACTAAAGTACCACCCCTTCAGTAAGTCATGTGTCACTTCGGCCTTGGGCGGTCTAGTTATAGTTGTAAGAAATACAAATCATTGTATGGAAACAGTGAGAAAATTCTCACAGTGCCCCGAGTGCCCTTGAGGTGATTAGTTAATTCAAAAGGTTTTATATTACAGGGATTATTGTGTCGTCATTTCCTAATTGTGATATATTCGAAAAAGGAATACAAACTTTCATGATTGTAAAACCTGTGGGGCTTTCAAAGAATGGAGCTAAAATGAGATTCTAAGCTATATCACAAGCTGTGACCCGTTTTTTTAATAGTTGCTACAGTTCATCAATAGGGTCAGAGTTTAGATAAACGACAACCGTGTCGGTACACGATTGATTGAACGCCTACCTAACTGGACCAAAAACGCCGGTGTTCGGTTTGACAACCAAGCCGTATCATCAGGAAACTGTTATCCAATATTATCTAAGGCTAAATGCTTAGCGCTTGGATTTTTTTTATCTGTTGCATAAGTGTTGTAATAAACTTCAAGCCCCAAACATTATAATTGTAAAACAAAGGCTAAAGCCCTTGTTTAGTGGCAGCCTTAACAGCAAAATTAAGAATTTTGAATTTGCCGCCAAATTTTAGTTGTCAATTTACAGGTCGTAAGTTTAAGGGAGGAAGCCGTGCCGATTTACACACAGACGTTTTTATATTCTCAATAAAACTGAAAATTCAGAATTCATACTTTTGAATTTCCGGCCAAAACTTTAAATATTGTGTTAAATCAAGATTTCTACCGGCAACTCTATAAAGTTACACTAAAATGATATATCATTAGAACAGCAACAATAGGGCGAATCTAAATAACTCGGTGTTTCTAGCAAAATAGTTAATAGTTTTTAAATGGATTTGAGAAAACTTAATTGAAATTAAAAAAAAGTTAACGGATTTTAATAAGCGGTATATCATTTGAAAGCTCTTAAAAAATAAAGAGACCCATTTTTTTTGTTTTTTGATTGTGGCCCATACAACACGTTTTAGGCGAAATTTTTTAAATTAAAAGACCGTTATCTTGAAAACGTTTTGTTATAATGGAGGCGCATTCCGTTATTTGAATTCTACCAGTAATTACCTTTTGAATGATATATCACTTGATGAAGTTATAGCAGTATTGCAAAAAATTCAAAATTCCGTTAAATTATGTAGATAGGTAGTAATAAACCAAGACTTAGAAGTATTACAGAAACTGTAATGACAAAACTCCGCGTACAGGATACATACGGTGACAGCATTTTAGCAGCATTGCATGAACAGCACATTTAATAACTATGTTTACTCTCAATTCTAGATTTGTAAAAAATCTTTCCTCCGACAAAATTTCTTTGAGTACTCTTAAAGGTGAAGGAGAGCTGACAAACTTGGAATTAGAGGAAGATGTTTTGACTGAACTATTAGCTCTCCCTACATGGATAAAGCTAACTCACGCTACCTGCAATAAAGCTTTAATTCGAATTCAGTGGACGAAGTTGAAGAGCACACCAATAATACTAGTACGTTAAAATATTTTTGAAATAGTAATGTAGTTTTATAGTATGATGATTAATATGTAAAGAAGCTTGTATTTATTTTGTTTAGTAACACATTTTTAACTTTTAGACTTTAGATTCAGTTATAATACGGGTAGAAGCATGTGAGGAACTTCGTCAATCTGCAGCTACTTTTTTGAGTTCTCTTCCTGCAGCTGGAAAATACGGATTTGTAAATAAAGTAATAGATGGAATCACCGCTACTGTTAATTCTGTAGAAATAGTATTTCATAGTCACGCCTTTGAGGCAAAAGTCCAGGTAATGTTTTTTTTGTAATGCTGTTGAATAATACATATCGTCGGTGAAGGACCATGTAGGGAACCTTCCTTTCATTGCTAAAAGCAGAAGCAAATCCGTATCCTTCTTACTCTAAACGGAAAACCGTATGCTTCCTCACCTATGCCAATTGAATTGAAGGATAAGCTTTTTGCTTTTACAAGAAAGTAAAGGGATACGTAGCTGCTTGCTGCGAAGAACGAAAGTATACGTATTTGTTCCTTCACTGACGCTATATTTATTATCTAGGAAAACTGGTATACGGAAATTTGCTACCCGGACATTTGCTACCCGGACATCTGCTACCCGGACATTTGCTACCCAAAACCCAACCTAGGACATTTGCTACCCATAGCCTAGGACATTTGCTACCCACG
>JAQFZE010003650.1:0-12273 GCA_034695245.1 Dicyrtomina saundersi
ATTATAATTTATTTTAATTTCGAATTCGATTGTACTAAAAACATTTATTTTATTTTTAATTATTTTTCCATTAACTAAAATAATTTTATTAGTATTAATTTTCGAATTTTGTGAGAGTTTCACTTGGTGGAATAATTATTATAATTGACCAGTGTTAGTGCAGCGATATACTAATAATAAAATCTAACCCTTATACGCAACGTGGCCAACGTGTACAATACAAGCGTAAAAGTTTGAGAGTTTAACCTAACGATATAATAATATATCGTTTTCCTATTGAATAGTATTAGTATTAGCTTATATTAATTTCTATAAATTCTAAAAAAGGTGACGATAATAATTTTGTACGTAATTATTTCTGTGCCTGGTACTTTATTTAATTTTAGCGTTAAGATACATGTTTTAAAGGTTTCGGTCATGGTATTGTTGTTTACAATTGTGGGGTGATGGTGAAGGTTTCTAGGGCACGCTGTGTGGAATGTGTTTAACGTGTCCATCAGTTATTTTTGTGCGTTTAAGGTCATGGCCATACAACTACTATAACTAATGTCAATAGCAGGCAGGACCAATCAGTTTGATTGCTCCTTAAATTTAGTACTAGAGTTTTAGTATTGTATTGAAGGAATCATGTGGTTATCAGATAAGGGGATAATTTAATTATTATGTATTTTATTTTCTGTTTGTTTGCCGCCTTCCCAATATCAACGCAGTTGAATGCATTTTTGTCCTTAAATTTTTGACCCCTCAAGACTTTAAAAAAAATCTTAATTTGAGTTGTCAGTTTGTCAGACGCAGTAAATTGTTTAACTTTAGCGTGTATGAATGTGTACAGAAATCAAGTGTGCTTTTCCTTAATAAAAAATTGGGAATTGTTTTTGAATGTTGCAAATTTAATTATACAAGAACATACATACTGTGATTCCTAAAGAAACTCGACATTTATTTTCCAAATACACATAATAATTTATCTAATTACCAAAATGTTAACTTCAATTTTTGGCAACTTTGAAGACACAAAGATGTCTGGTGGAATTTATCAGAGATATCAAAATCGAAACCTGGAGGTATGATATAATACAAAGAATTGGCCTCTTGCCGACTTGCCGACACAAGATTAGATTGATTAATTGTATAATTTCGCTAAATTTAAATGTGTAAAAAAATTACTTCATATCTAAAACCTGCTATAGTTGACAGACAGAAATTTATGAGAAATTATCCGTTTCAAGTTTTTCAAATATTTTCATTGTGATTTTTATTATAAATTTAAAATGATAGGTTGACCACGATAGAGTTATAAGGGTTCAAGTTCAAAATCATTGTAGGTGAGATCAGTAAGGTTCAAAATTGTGATTGTGTGTAATAGCGAAACCAGTTTGGAATTTATTTTTAAGTGGGATTTATAAGTGTTTTTCCATAAATTTTAATTTTATGATTATTACAGGGTGCACCTGTAGATCCACTATACGCAATAATTAATGATGCCAATGTAAATTTTGATGGAAGCAAACTCATCTCTGACTATCAAGTCCAAGATAATGATCATTTGAGACTTGGACGGAGACGTGAGTTATTACAATATTACGTTTAAAATTAAAAATTTTAATACTAACTTTTAGTTTGAAGTTTAATGTTTTATTTGCCTTATACAATTTATTTTCTATGGTTAATAATATTATATTTTATTATTTTGCATGAGGATTACAGGTGAACCCGCAAGTATGTTTAAGTTTGTGAATTGGTACCGAATCTCCGTAGTGGGAACTTGCCTGGGAGTTCTTGGTTTGGTCTGTGTTTGCCTCTCTTATGCTCTCCTACGTCAAATCCCTTTTAAGGTGAGTGAAATATTAGAATTTTATTTTAAATTAAATTAAATTGATGTATGCATTGTCAAAAGTCAAAGTTTCAGATTTTTAGAATTTTTTTATTATACAATGTGTACAGTGTCCTTTATTTTTTCATTTTCTTCCATATTTTTTTTTTTACTCATTTTCAGTCATTATTTAAAAAAGGAGAAAAATGAAATATAACTGCAGTTTCAAATAGTGGGAGCAAAATGCTATTTAATAATAATAGTATTTCTGTTTACGTAATTAAGCTTAAATTAAGAATTTAAAAACCACACAAAGATCAACGTTGAAATTCAAAAGTTTGCTTAGTTATGTGTTTAAAGTAGGTGTAGGTAGATACATATTAACATTTATTTAAAGGCATTTCTAGGTCACAGTCAATAAAATCGTTTTTCCTTTCTTTCTTCAAATATGTAGTTTAAAATATTGTTAAGACGTGACTTTTTTGTTTGTTAATTAATCATTTGACGGAAACTACTAAAGAGTTTGGTTTATAGTTTTGGTAGGAGCTATGTAGTAAAGTATGGTAGTTTATTTTTGTTTGTAATATAACTAATGATGATAATGATTTAGTATAAAATGTGTACTGAAAAAAAATCTCGTGTAAGTTTGAATTTTTGACGTTGCGGTCTCTTATACGTTCTTTGACTTGACGCTTTACATTTTCTCGTTTTTTTTCTCTCTGTCTATCTTTAGTTAGTTTGAGATATTAACACAGATATTACTATTAATTAATTATGAATTTGTCTTCGTTGTTCTTATTGATGTTTTGCTGTTTAAATTAATTAATTAAGAGCTCTTGTAATACTTTGTGTCCAACTTGGCTTGAATCATCTTTTCCTCAATCCATGGGACAAATTTTGGGACGTTCACATAAACTCCCGGAATCCCACGTTCCCCACATCCAATTCCCCATGCGACCACTCCAAATTGAACGTAGTAATTAGAATTTGGTAACTGACAAACCAAGGGGGACCCACCGTCACCCTAAAAAACATGATTTGAACAACATTAATTTATTATTGATGAGATTTTAAAGTCTAGATTTTTAAAGGGGTCTTCAAATTGGAATATGACGTTTTTATAAGATTTATACCACTTAGGTTGAAATATATCGGAAAATATTTTTGAAAACCGAGCTCTGCCTAATTGTAGCGTTTTCCAAAAAACGCTGTTTATAACAACGTAAAAACCACTTTCAAAAAGCTTGGTTTTCTTAAAAAGTATACATTAAACTAAAAAACTGTTCTTAATCACCCAGTTTCAAAAAACCATGAGACTTTTTAAAACCCACTCAAAAAATTAAATGTTTGAGAACAGAAAGAAACTATAATATAGCTATACTGTCACAAAATTTTCATCTACATGTGGAAGTACAACTTGATTGGAGTTTGATTACTTTATCTATATCCGCGCTTTTGCATCCTTACCCACAAACTTACCCGACAAGTGTCTTTCCCCGGCTCACCCCCTGCACACACAAATGAACTGTCTAGTTTAAAATAAGGGCCAAGTCTTGTTTTTCTAAGAGCTGCTTCGCAATTGTCCTTGGGAACGACGGGAAGGTCTAATTTCTTCAAAATCACTTGATATTTCCCTTCCTTTTCTGTAATCACAAATTATTACACAATAATACGTGAGAGAATTTCTTAGTGCTTCGAGAATTTTTTTTCAAAATTAGTCATAAAAAGGTTTTTGTTACAATAATCGTAGGAGTAGGCAAGTGTTTAAGGCAGTATTCATTATGATCCTATTTATAAGTGTATATAGATGGGTGCCTAAAAGTGCTTACCGAAAGAATCTTTGCCCCAACCAGACGCGACGCAGCGTTGGCCATCAAAATGTATGTTGGGTGGTGGTAAACAGATTGTGTCCACATTCGGAGCAAATTTAATTTCCTCATCCAAAAATATTAGAGCTATATCATTGTACAGAGCCCCCATGTAATAGTCCTCATGAACAATAATCTGGGGACAAATATTACGGAAATAATAAATTCCAAGCATAATCATTAAATGACATCTTTAACACTAAATCCTTATTGCTCTCCAGTTCATAGGAAAGCAAAATAGTCAAAGTGCCTCCTACTAAAATCTGTATAATACTTCTGAAAACATCACGAGCGAAACGCTTTTTTTTGAAAATGTGAATTGATTTTTGCTATATAATAAACAAAACAAAAAAAAACTTGCTTTTGAAACGAGACGATCTTGATGATGGTAGAGTTCATCCTGAGTTTGTGTATCCCATTCTCCTAATCTCACTTTAAGCTCATTTGGTGGTTTCCTATTTACAACCAAAAAAACGAAAAAGATGGAGTTATATATAGGTGCATAGAGATTACAGATAAGTGCCCACATTTGTTTTTGTGGTGTAGTCATTACTCATATTTACATTCTAGAAAGAGAAGTCAAGTGGTTCAGTTTCAGTTTCCATTTCGATAATTAGAACTATGTAACAAAATACAGTATAAAAGATAAAAGCCAAACGGAATGTATAGGAAACGGTACTGTATAGAAAATAAAAATGGAGTGGATTGGATTATGAGGTTGTTTTTTTTCTGTCTTTTTGTATAGAAAAATAAACAAGAAAAGATTCAGTCAGTCGTATACACTGTTAGTCGTTGCGTTATGTCTGCTTGTCATTTTCGTTCTAATAGTCGCAGTCTATTGAAAAGCGTACATATATTAATTTGTATAATTGCCACATATGGCTATATATGTGTAGTTCTGTCAGTTATTTTGGAACCCAAGTTTTAGATTTTTGTCGAGTTATAATTTTTATGTGAAGAAAGAGGCATTTTCATCTTTGACGACTCCGTGCGATTAGCGTTTACTGTTTATATTATATAGATTTTCTTTTTTAAAAAACTTGAAATAAAAATCTATTAGACAGTTAACGCTATTAGGCTGTAAATAATGTTTGGTGGGGAAGAGGCAATATTTGAAAATATTATTATTGCACGTGTAACGTTTTCTATTTCAAAATTTTAAATGCTCTAATCACGTGTTTTTTAAAATGTCAAAATTTTTTAACTAAACTAATGTGTTTTTAAGAGTAAGAGTCAGAATGTTCTAATTTTGAACCAAGTTCAAACACAGATATGCTTATTTCTCTATATTTTGTAAATTTAGAGTGTCAGGTATTGCATCTTCTGATTGTAAGTACATGGCATCATGTTGCCTGTGTACTGTGCAGTATAAATTACATAAAATAAAAATCAAAGATATGATTATATATAGGCAATAACGTAGACGGGAGAGATATAAAGTCATTGAAGCTTGACAAATGGCGAGATCCTTAATGGAAAACCCGGCTTAAGTCCAAAGTGAAATTAAGTAAAAATATGAAATGGGAGTACAATGGCATATTCCCATCGTGTTTCCTCGTGCTCTGTTGACTTGCTGGTTATATTTTGTGTTTAGTCTCTGAGAACTACTCTTGTCATAAAATGTAAAGGAAACTCATAAAACTAGTCAAGTAAATACTCAGTAACTCACGTTCAGTATTCACTTATAATTCTCTTCCTCATAGAAAAGGATATTGGGCGAGAATGTGAGAGATATAGAAAAAATGCTACACAACTTGGATATTATTTTTTGGAACAAGGGTCGAACTCTAAACTTGAGAAAAAATGTCGTCTTTAATAGTCTTTATTGGAGAAGGAGCGCAAGTAATTTTTTTTTACTAATGTTCTCAAGTTGACAGCAAAGGCAAAGCTTACTATCTCACAGTTAGTTTCTGAAAGTGGTTTCTGTGATAATATTTCAGCGTGTGTTTGCGAAGCTATTAATACTATAAGGTAATTATTATTGAATGTGTAAATAGTTTTTATTTTTTTTTAGTTTGAAAACAAATTAAGATTGTTTTGCCCTATGAAAATTGTGTAAATATAATTTGTTTTCACTTTTTTAAATGCTGAAATAGCTTATTTTGCATATTTAAAAAAAGGCTAAAAGCGCTTTAGGCACTTTCAAGATTCTTAAATAGCTTATTTTGCACATTCAAAAATAGAGGCTGAATAGCGTTTTTGCACTTCCAAAAATGCGTAAACCATGTATTTTGCGTATTTAAAAATAGAAGCTAAATAGCGTTATTTGCACTTTAAAAATGGTAAGTAGTGTATTTTGAACTGTGTTCAAAAATGCGCAAGTATAGCTTTTCAACTATAAAAGCTACGCGAAATATAGCTTATTTTATACATGTCCAAAAATGGTTTAAAGGTGTTTTTTGCACTTTCAAAATTGTGCAAATACTATATTTTGTATCTTACATTACAGCTCCACAAGTAGCTCTAAACTATTTTTATTTTAGTAGCAAAAGCTTTTTCTCAAATTTGTCAGCATGACAATCAGAGTCAGTTTTGATTTGAGGAAAAAAGTCTTATGGATTGTGCCACTCTGTGACTTTCTTCGATTTCTGTAGATAGTTTGTCGTTATTAGATACACAATTACATTGAGGGAAGTGTTGTTTTTGTATCAGTGCAGTGTCCTCCTTATAATCTCAAGTCTACTTCTTTGGTGACTTGTGGACTCAGAAAAAAGAATAAGAGAAAAACACGCATAAAAGTCAACGGGTGAAACTGACCCGAAAACGCAGTGAGCAGCTGTGAGAACCACTTTGGGATGAATGAGTGAGCCACCGCAAACAAAGATGTTGAGTGGTGGTTTCTCCTCTCCTTGAGGCTCTTGGCGAACGATGGCTGCCATCCATGGAAATTCTCCAAATTGTGACTCCCCATTAACTCCTCCAGTGATTCGGAAGCCCACTCCGCCCGTATTCCTCTTCCCACACACTGAGTGCTCTGCGGAGGGCTTCGTAATCTTGGCTGTGTCCGACTCCTTCTTCATTGTCTTGATTCAAAAGTCAAAATTCACAAATTAGAATCAGTTCGAGTTCATGAGGATTTTGTTTATATTAAAACTTTTTTTAAAGTTACTCTTATTCACCACACCTACAATAATAGCAAACGACTTATTGTTAGTAGTGTAGATCACAAAACCAATAAGTAAAATGGTTCCGGTTTATATAATAAGTTCTAAAAGGTTATAAATTAGTTACGCTATTTCTTATCGTTAGATACAGCTACTCATGTGACGGGTATACATTTGAATTGAATGTCAGGAGGTATGAACAACTATATTTATGAAATTGTACACGGGCCCATAATAGTATAATGGCCTGTAATAGTACACGGGTCTGAGAGGTAGGAATTAATATAGTTCAATGGTCGATTATAACACGATTATATAGTTGTGCACGGGCCTGTTACGGGTCTGGGAGGTTGGCATTTGAATAGTACACGGGTATACTATGGTAGGAAATACGATATACGATTTTTCTTCAAATTATATTTTTCCTGGAAGTAGTAAGTAGATATAGGTATCTGCATATTATTATTCTTTTCAAACAAATATATAAGAAGGGTTTACCCAATTTTTAGCCGTGGTCATTTTTATAAGATTATGGAATTTAAAAACGTGAATATAAAAGGAATTACATTTTACAAAAAGTCTCATTTCACAATATTTTTGCCGGTTTGAATCAATACGGTGTGAGATCTTTTTTTTCAAATGAATAACTTGTGGAGATTTAGCATTTTGTAAAAGTATGCATATAGTCAATTTTGTACTTTTCAAAAATATAATTTTGGCACATTTTGCATCATTCTGAAAGTGTGAAGTTAGGTGGTTTTGCGCTTTTTAGAAGCATAATTCAGGCCACAATTACCTGTTTGAAAAATGCAAGACCACCAAAGCATTTTATGTAAATATTTTATATCTATAATCAGTAGAAGCGCTTTCCACCTTCCGTATTATCCAGTGAAATTAAAGCTTAAAATGAGGTTTTCCAAACTGAACAAACTTTCCATGTATTTGGGAGCTAATGGGAATATGGGAATGCGAGCTTACTATTTAATGATTTTCCGCGTATTATTATTAGTTGAGGAAAGTTTGAGAGCGTTTTCAATAGAAGAGATTTGTACAGTTTTGGATTGGATCTTTTTGAACATCTAATAACATTTTTTGTCATTTTAAAAGGTAAAGCTTGGGGTGTGACTGTTTGTAATCATTCCAATAGACAGATTTGTACCTTTAGAATTGCATTGCTTTTTGGTGTGGGAGATTTTGAAACTTTTTAAATCGAATCAAAGTGGTGTGAGTGATTTTAAAATTTCCAAAAAATTTGTTTTAATATGTTGCTAATGAAGTAATTAATTTCCTTATTAATAGCAGTGTTTAAAATTATATTTATATATAACTACTGCTCAAAGAAAATTACAATCTGTAAAAAAAGTTCATTACCCTTTTCATGTAATAATAATTATACAGTCATGTGCGGGATGGTGATAACGATAACATATAATAATTACCTTGCAACAAATGTCAAAATAATGACTGCACGGTGAAATTTTAGAGCTTCCTAATCGAATGTCAATGAGTCCAACGACGTCCCCGTTGTCAATGACAGTTCCATTGTCAATGTCACACAAAAAATATTTGACACAGCTGCATGGGTTCTCCTCATTGATCACATCATGATCCTTCCCACTCACATGTTGAGATTGGAAGGGAGCAATGGGGAGTTGCGGGACTTTCCCTTGGAGTCGACTATCAATATGAGGATTGATTGGGGAGTCATCCTGTGTTGAGGAGTGGAGAGGAGCACTACTACTATTTCCTTTCTTCTCTAACTTGGGATCATCCCCACTTGTTGAATTGATAGCTGTGAATTTATGATTTTTAATAAATTCATCGATTATTTCCAAATCTGAATCATCCTCTTCTCCGGCCACCAATGTGACATGTAGTGTCTGTAGACTAATCAGGAGTAGGAGGAGTCCTGGTAATACTTGCTTCTAAAATGAAATAGTCAAATTCAAAAATATATAATTAGACACTTATATGACCCAAATAGAGCCCGGGGTATTTAAGAGAACCGATGGGTATGTGATATAAATTAGTTATAATATGCACTTAGATGTCCCTTGTTTCTTGCTTCGCATTCCAGCCATGTAAATGCTATAGTTATTTACACGCGAATTTTTAAAATTTGAAAAGTTTAAATACATGAAGAAAAACGTTACTGAAAAGCATAGGTTAAATTGAGAGTTATACTTTTGTAGTTGATACAAAATCATTGCAATAATGGACCAAAAGATAAAATAAAATGGAATAGCTATAGCCTCCATTAGGTTTTCCCTATCTTCGAATCTATAGTATTTTAATGGCTGGGGAGAGGTCTGGGACTTATCTAGAATCGCAGATTCGTAATTTCGTGATCATAAAAATTATGGCGGAAGAGTGAAAAGTTTGGGCCATTTGGCTTCGTATAATATTGTTTAATGGTTTCCATTAACTTTTACTCAAATATGTGCTTATGACTATTTCACTATTTCAATTTGTTTGGTACGTAGTATGTAGCCTTCCAATTTCCGTAGTCATCATTGTCATCAATTTAAGTTTTATTATCTCTAAATCTGCTCCTGTATTATTTGTTTTTCGATATGATATTATGAAAGTTTATAAATACAAGTTGACCTTAAAAAATTAAGCCCAAGACGCCCCAAAACATGAGCACTTGAGCTTGTTGTTATACATTTCAATAGAATATAACGCATTATATTGTTCTGCCCATTTCTGTTGTGATTTTCATTTTACGATCTTTCTTTCATTCTTTAATAACTTTTTGTCTATTCGTCTCGTATTTAATGTTAAGTGCATGGGCTTTAGTTCCAGTACAACTGACAAATACCTACCTACCTACATTATTACTTATCATCCCGTACATCTTGCAGTGTACAAGTAATAATGCACTGGGGTTGAAGAGTGGAAACAAACCGTAGTCGATTATTCTTAAGATCAAAAGGCAGTAACTGACAATTAGCTGCCCACTTTTTATACGTTGTTAAAAGTGCATAATTCTAGTCATCATAAAAAATGCATACACCAAGTTTCCTAATTTTTCTGTCGTTTTTTTAGTCAGGAGATATTAGTGTTTGAATTTAGAAAACAATGAAGTGGGTTTAATCTTTTGGGACAGATTGTATATTAACTACAATATACATGAAAATATGGATATTTTTTTAAAAAGTGTTGAGCATTTTATTTACATTGTCATTACAATAGCTCGACCACCAATCGTTTTTAGAAATGGGTCAGTCGGTAGTCAGAAGCTTTGGTTGCATGCCCTGATTTTATAGCAAAAAATGGTCAATGGCTTGTTTTAATTCCTCAACAACGATGTATTATATAGGATGAGATGAGTGTAGGGCGAGATTTTTGATATTTCTATAATATGTTATAATATATTATCACTGTTTATATTGCTTGTACAACACCGCGATGCTTAGGATTTTTTCTTGTCAAAAATAGAAGCATATTATAGGTATATACCTCTATTCCTCTATAATAAATTACAACAGGATAGCTCTGTACTTAATACTCATCTTGTCCATCCTGCTATATATCTCAAAACAAATGATCATCGTGATGCATTTCCTGTCCGTCATAAAAGTAATCATAAGTATTTATAAAATTTACAACTTTCTTGCACTTTTAATTTTAATTTTGTATGATATTGTGTCTGACTTAGTATGACTTAATCCCCAGCCCAGTGCCCAGTGCAAAGGTCCACGGATAACACTAATTACACGTACTTACATGCCTACATACATAAGTAGGTATATGGGATATTTTGATATTTGTTTAAAAAAAAAAGATACTTGAGTTATTTTTATCTTTCAAAGAGTATAGCTGCTACTTTTATTCTTTGTATTAACTGCGGGCTTTGGCTTGCTTTGGTTTTGTTGTATGAAATGATAACCGTGTAACCTATGTATGTGCACAGTAGTACATATGCAATTCTGATTGCGCTTTTGTGCCTGTGATTGTTGTTAACAAGTTTTGCTGAGGACTTTTGTGTTCTTCTGACTGTCATAAAAATCATGAGCGGAACTCTAATTACTAGATTTATGATATTTTTTGTTGAAATATTAATAACCATATATATATAAAATAATAATTACAAGGCATAGCGACGGCAGAATAAATTGGCCTAGAAGTTTTAGTTTAAAACCAGGATCCACCAGAGTCCACACGTTGTCAGCACGTGCATCAATGTCATTTTTTTATAATCCTTTGTAATTATATCTATAGCGTCAATGTGAAGGGCCAAAATTCGAATGTTGTTGTGAATCGCAGCTATACTTTCAGTACTGGTTGCCGGTTGCCGGTGAAGCCGGATCAACATTTTTTTTTGTTGATAGGATTTATTTTTTTCACATGGATTTTTTATGATTATGTATAGTGCAATAATTAATTATTCGATTAAAAAATTCAAGCAACTCATGCCTGCCAATAGCAAAGTAGCTACTTAGCTAGAAAATTTTAGCAGGTTTAAAAATCTGTGCATAAACCTAACACATTTTGTATTTCTCTGAAAATAATGTAAATACAAAATTGTGTGTTTTCTAAAAATGTAAATTCAAAAATTGTGTGCTTTCTAAAAATGATGTAAATACAAAAATGTAATAATGCTTTCAAAAAATGACTAAAAAGCAGTTACAGCGTTTTGCAGGTTTCAAAAATGTAAACTTATTCAAAAATTTCTTGAAAAACAAAACTAATTAGAACATTTTAGACAATTTGGACTTTTCAGAAACGGCGTAGTTTAAACATTTTGCACGTTTCAAAAATGTGTACGCAATCAAATTTCTTGAAAAGCAAAAATAATTACAACACTTCTGGCTTTTAAGCAACTACGTATGTAGTGTTTACATTTTACACACTCCAAAAACGTGTAGCTAATTTAAAAAATCCTGAATTTCTCAAAAAAAGGAAAGTATTTTACATTCCAAAACTCTTTGTTCCAAAAAGGATCTTGGAACATTTTATACGTGCCAAAAGTAGGCGTGTAACGAAACCATTTTTTAGGTTTTAGCATATATAATGAAATTAGATGGCGAACTGCCTATGTAATATATAGGCAATGAAAATTTTTATCGAAACCTTTCCATACAAATGTTCATCGTCACACTTTTACGCAGTTTGTTCAAAGCATTAGCTTAAGTGATTTTCAATAGTTTTTTCAAAATTAACCATATAGTTTTGGCACTCTTTATTGTTCAAATGGGCGCAAGTACATAAAACATATGAATTTAAATAATTACAGCATTTTTTATATAAACCAAGTAGGTATATTGTCTGGTATTTTGTTATTTTTTAAATGTAAACTGCGCAAAATTTCTTATTTAGCTTTTATTCATTTTATCCAGTTCTTGCAAAGTTTACAACAGAGTTAATAATTGATTTTAAAAACTGTGCAACTATGTAGAACTACATACCGTCTGTGAAGAATCAAAATGACCCATATCCATTTGTAGCTAAAAACAATATCCACTATCTACAAAAATATTGAAAC
>JAQFZE010003651.1:0-12273 GCA_034695245.1 Dicyrtomina saundersi
AAACTATCCACGAAAATACCAACAGAAATATCAATATCGAAAATGAATGGGAAAGATGAGGGAAGGGAACGCACCCAAAAATCCTTTTTGAACCTAGTCCAACAAAACAATATTTATTATGGCTACAAATAATAAAAAATCCAGCCTAATAATATGTAATACACTATAGAAAAACCTAGCATTATTTTGTATCATATCAAAAGTCAAAAAAAGGACGATGGACCAGAACCAGAACCAGAACCAAAGGCCGAGGCCAATGAAGCAAGACTAAACTACCATTACCATTGTAGGTACATGGACCTGGTGGAGGAGGGAAGAGTGGATCAAAATTAAACTCTATAGGAACTCTTACTGCATTTGTACAGAATAAATGTAGGAATTAGACAATTTATTAAAGGATTATTTAGCTCAGCTTTTTGAAACAACTTTGAGATTAGTAGTTAATAGTTTTATAGTACAGAGTCTATTTTATTTATTGTATTCTTATTGTCTGTCTCTGCACAAAAAGGGAGGAAAAGAGCGGAACACACATATCACAACACTACACAGGAGAGTAAAGACAAAAAAAACTGTAGAATTGTTATATTGTAGAAACTGAAGGACTGTAGAACTGTAGACTGTAGGGTAGGAGAGAGAGAGAACAGTGTTAATAAATACAATGTGGCCGCCACTCTGTTTTATCAGAAATCGAGTAGCCTCAGAGAAACCTAATGATATTCTTGTACTATATAATTTGGAGCAATTGGAAATTCTCAAACGTTTCATTCCTTCAAGCCATCCGTGATCCGTACATTTTTTTTTTCAGATTCTTGATTTGGAAAATCACACAGACACACACATACACAGGCTCAGGCACACACAAAGCACAGAAAGCCAAAGCCACAAACACACACACACTCATCCTAATCGTAACCAACAACCAACCATCCATCCAGCTGTCTCTAATTCATTTCATTATTACATTTCATTTGCTTCAGCATTTCCGTATGATTCCCTTGTAAATGGGCAGAGAGCAGATGTAGCAGAGGTAAATAATCACATTTCCACGCTATTGTATTATAATGTTTATGGTTATTTCAAATTCAAAAATTCAAATCCAAATTCATCTTAAAAGCTTTCCTTGCTTTCGTTTCAGTAAGGGTGTACATACAGAAACCGATGCAAAATACTAATTTGTATAGGAAATGTGCTCCATACTGGATATATGTATATACTGTTGCCTATGTTGTTCCTTTGAGAATTTTATTGTATCTCTATATTCCGTTGGCTTGATGATGCTCAATAAACTAAATGCATTTTGTACATAATATTATGTGTGTTAGATATTATGAAGAAGTGGACGTATGTGGATGTTAGACGGGACTCAAAATTCAAATCCCACACCTCAATGATAATAATTAAGAGTAATCATCCCCCTCATGTTTGGTCTTACCTGCATCCAATATCCGCTGCTTCACACTGTGCTGTCTTCCATGCCAAAATTGCCACGCTTTAATCTCGTCTTCGGGAGACTTTTCTTCACGAAAGACCAGCATCACCACCGTCTGTAATTATAAAAATAAGAGCAAAAATATTACATTCCATAGTCAAATCCAAATCAGTTAGATATACATACATTATATATACATTATTATCACTACAGTGGATTGGGAAATGTGAGCTCCCTCTCCGCCGCACGTTTCTCTCATTTTCACATTGACGAATTTTCACACCATCCTAATATCATAAATGCTGATAATAATATATGAGACAAGGGAAGGGAAGTCTCACTCAGCCGGTGAAGTCACCCTCTAATTTCAAATCCAAAAATTCAAATTCCACATAGCTCTTGTCAATATAGTATATAGTCATAATTTTATTACTCCAAAGTCCAGAGTCTGTAAAGGTTCTTGCCCCGCCTCAATCTACATACATATGTAGATTCAAACGGGAATTATCACTATTATTATTTTATTACTATACTATAAGCAGTAGATGGTCAGATATAAGCTGAATTTTTGAATGTGTGGAAAAATTGAGTTTCGATATTTATTTTGAGAATTTGAAAAACAGCTGATTGCCCGCCAAAAAAAACACCAAGGGAAATCAACACCAAAGGAAGGTTATACTTATATACTGACTACTTACGCATAATTTTGCTTTTACTACAAATTGGATAAAATGAGAGCAAACTGATTTATTCACCACTTAATAGTTAATTGTGCATGTAAAAAACTAATATGTTATTCGAAGGAATAGGCATAGTAGTATCGTATATAGAGTATAGAGAGTACGTGCCACGTGTTTATATGAAAGAATTACCCTGATTTTGCTGTTTTTGCAGGTACTGACTCACTGACGTCAAGAACAAGCTGTAACCACAGTAACAGAGCAGAACAGAACTGTATAGTAACAACAATGTATAGACGGGGGATATGTAATTATTATTTTGGAAATTTGTTGTAAATTTGCAATACACTTTCCATGAATTTTGTCTGAAAATCATGAGAATTTATTCATAGAGAAAAAAAGTTGGAGCGTAGTTAGTTATGTGCACATATCGTTGCGTTGTAAGTACGTCAGTGTCAGCTTAGGTCTCCTTATCATTACCGTGCTATAGGTGATTTATAGAGACCTATATCAGATATGTAGACCGTCTATCTGTGTAGTTGCTTGGATTTATAGATATACATATTTGCTACTACTACTACTACTCCACTCCATTTCATTTTCATTCGTATAATTATTTATTT
This sequence comes from Dicyrtomina saundersi, assembly GCA_034695245.1. Lineage (NCBI taxonomy): Eukaryota > Metazoa > Arthropoda > Collembola > Symphypleona > Dicyrtomidae > Dicyrtomina > Dicyrtomina saundersi. The sequence continues at coordinate 2,733 of JAQFZE010003651.1, forward strand.
ATGTTATAAAAATTTAACCTTTACTTTTGTTTCACTCGTATTTTTTTTATTTCCACAGAATAATAACAATCCATATTGCAATACATAAAATTGAAAATAGACACTATGTATAATAGTGACTTGTTGTTATTCATTGACCATTGTGGCAGGAATTGAATGCAAATTGGAATTAGAACTAACTTCCACGTTTACGCTCGGGAGGCTATACTGCGCCGAGTCTAAAGTATATACCTAATGCCTAATATAAATACGATAATACTTTGTAATATGAAATTCCTTGGCAAAGATCTACAAGTTTGAAGGTTTTACGGGAAGGCATTGCCAACAGCTTGTCCTCAGTCCTATTCGTAGTCGTAGTCGTACAGTAGTACTTTGTATTCACATCACATTTTTCCTATTAAATGTGCAGTACTGTTTACCAGTACCAGTACCAGTATTGTAGAAGTGTAGATTTTAGACTTGTACTATACCTAATTATACATATATTGTGATAGCATTTATATGTTTAGTACTCGTGTAGACAGATAGTACAGTACAGTAGTATTGAAGTATATTTATATGCATACTGCATGGGAGATTTTCCTTAAGGTATGCTTGTACTCTGTACATAATTAGGATATATATATTCCCTTATCTTTATTTTTATTTGATTCTATGATAATTTACTATGAGATAATTATGCCAGCAGGTAATTAATAGTTGTAAACACCTTATAATATACTTACTCGTTCAATGACTGTCCGTCCCATACTTTATGGTCTCTCTCTCTCTGCAATCCACAGAAAATTATTGTCTACCTAATTGTTTTTTGCATATTTAAGCAATTAATAACAATTATTATTATTCACTGTCTTTTATAATGATGAGTTTAGAATGGACCACAATGTACAGGGGATGACGACGAGTGTCTCGAGCTCAAACCAATGGGATGATGGGGAGCGGAGTGTTGTATAAACTCAATTAAATTCTCGCTTGTTGTGTGATGCATTTAATTTAATTTTAATTGGCGTAGAATTCGTATCGGTATCGGTATCGGTGTCGGTATCGGTGTCGGTGTCGTATCATCCTTGTGTGTATCCACATAGTTACTCGCCTAGGTAGGGAGGTACATACCATTCTAATGGGGGGCTACATTGAACGTGTGATAGTTATGACGGAGCTTATGTAGTCTAATGCAGTGAGAGGCAAAGGCTCAGGCAAAGGCAAAGGTGTCAAGCCTGAGGAATAATTTATTCAAAAGTGTACCAACTACACAGAAAAAGCGTGAAACATCACTGTACACAGATCATACAAGCAAGGCGAAGAACTAACTGTTTCTGTCCGTCTGTTTCTGTCTGTTTATGTTTAATGTAAACGAAGTCATTGAAAGGGCTGAAATGTTGTGAATGTTGAAAGAATCCTTTGTTACTCATTAGGCACAACTCAAAACTTAAAACTCAACGTCCCTCATCTTGTTTTGTGTATAATATCATATGTAGATTTGTAGGCTGTGTGAGAGCTGCGAGAATGTTGTGTGAGTATCTAAGTAGCTGTGTGGTTGCTTGTTTTGTTCGTTATGTTAGTTTTGGTATTGGTTCTGGCTCTGGCTCTGGCTCTCGTCTGCTTCGGCTTTGACGAGACGGTAAGTTAAACGACGGGCCGGTCCGTCGGTGAGTCTTTTCTGATTCTGACTATCAGTATCCCTAATGAATATTTATCATAATTTGTCAATGAGGAAGTGTAAATTTTATGAGGTTCCGCATCAATCACTTTCAGTTCAAATCACATCTCACAGCTCCTCACATTATGTGTGAGGAACAGATGAGAAGAGTGCCACTCACGAACTACTACTACTACTACTCATGCACTGGGCATATATGTAAATTATATGTGTATCAGCAGTGTATGGGACACGGGGAGGTACACTTCATTCTCCATTGCAGTTTGCAGTACGGCAAAATGGTAAGTGGTAGCAAAATTCAACCACTACTTACTCCCTGTACACTGTACAAAGTTCTACAGTTACTTTCAAATTAAATTTTTTTTCTTCTAAATAATAATATCATTTATGCTTTCAGCATTCTTAGTGCGGTTCTATGGTATGGTGTGGCATAGGAGTAATAGTAATGATACGGGATGCCTCCATGAAATAACAACGGCAATAATATGGCAAGAGCCACAGCTGTTTGAACCAAATTCCACCAAAGTTAAAAGCCCTATGCTATATGCTATAGCCCCTGTACAATGTGCAGTAGCAGCTTGAAGGAACTTTAACGCTAGTCAAACTTTGAACTTTGAATTTATCAAAAAGCTCCATAAGATTGGCAACACGATGGAAAATAATAAAGTTTAAAATTCAAATTCATGACATTCTAATGATTTACTATATTTTAGACTAATAAACCTTGTATATGGTATTCAAATTCAAGAATTCAGACTTGAAGAATTTTTCAAGACCTTATAATAATAATAATAAGAGCCAACTCTCATATAATAATATTATTATATTATATATGCATCATTTAGAGTAAAGTTATATGACACACTCATGTTGTACAGAGTACACAGATTCCTACCTGTCATTAATAAATAAATATACATAGTATATAAATCCCATTAAAAGTCCGAACACCAATAGGCAATATAGACACACAAAAAAACAATAGCTAAGGCTAACATTAAACACAATATATGCAGTACTGATATACAGTCTAGTAGAGATAAAAATTTAAATTGCAATCAGAATTATTATATAGTACAGTGCCTAATAGTAATTTCAATTCCCCTTTTTTTAACTCATTAATCTTAGGTGTAAAAATGTCTGTCTGCATTTTAAAACTTTTTTTTTCTTTTTGAGTCTCTAAAGGATAACCATAAAAATATCGGATTGTTTACGATTATGACTTTATCAGATGCTACATGTTCTGGGAGCTGTATTAAGTATGCAGAGTCAGTATACGAGAAGATGGCTGTTTGGTCTTTGGTGGAGTTAGTGGTGGACTGGTGCTGGTGCTGGTGGACGTCGTAAATAATAACTTCAATAAATAATATTTACAGATAGTAGTAGTACCTATATAGTTGATCAAATAAAAAAAAAAGTATATAAAGTCTTTTTAACATTGTGTTTTTTTTTTACTGGGTGCTAAGTGCTGAGCTGATGTTGGTGCGCAGCAAATGACTCACAATAATAATAATAATAATAAGGATTTTTCTAAGGATCTTTTGCATGCGCCTTGGACATAAATTAAATAACTAATATAATTATTTCATCTTTTAGTGGAGAATTGCACTTGTTGGTAGGGATTCATTGTCAGGGGGCAGGTAAGTGTAAGTGCGTCGTAGTCATAATAATTTCCTTTATACATGTAGGACAGTTAAGCTAGGTGCAAGCAACCTTACCCATGCACACATATACTACATATATACTGATGCACAGTTCTTTTTATGATTATTATTATAACGATTAATTTCAAAATTATTGAATTTCCTTTTAAAATAATGCACATAGCACATTTTGCAACAGTCATATTACTACAAACTGTATTAGCACTAATTTATTGTATAGCTTTTTTAAAGAGTAGGTCGACGCTATAATACAAACGGGAACTGCATTGTCCATTCCCATTTAATAATGAAGTTGTCCGCTTTTGAATTTGCTCTAGCTCCTTTGTTTTAAGTTTAGACGTAATTGCCGTGGTACAATCATAACAAGAGGAATATATATATATATACTACGTAGAAGTACGAGTCATAGTTTGTGTCATTATATCTGGTCTACATATTATACGCATGTGGAATAGTAAGGTGAGTAAAAATGGATCCATACAAAGAGATGATGGTGCACATAATAAATAAATGAGAAAAGATTTAGTAGTAGAGAGAATGGGATGCAAGGCCGTGTGGCGGCATTGACAGTCGTGAGTCCGTCTGGAAAATGCCCTGTCATTCTGCCTCTTATTTATTTTACCTTTATCTACATCTCTACCCACTGATATGCCCTCTCACCCTCTCACCCTACCAACCTCCTTTTCATTTCTGTTTTCATTTTCAATCTCACAACAATCTAACAACATAACCGTTTAGCTTGTACATATAGTTTAGTTTATCCACGTGAATCATATCAGATGTTATTTTTTTTATTATTATTATGATTATTATTATATCGTTTGATATTAGCATGTGCTAAGGGTATATTTAGCATTTGGTGATCCACCTACTGAACCAATGCAACGGTTTTACTTTACATCCAAATAAGACAACGATGCGAGAGAATTGGGCGGCATAATAATCCTAATAATAATAATATTATGCATAGGTAATATATATACATAACCTAGAAATGCTCGTAATGAAAAGGAAATTACATTAAACACTTTCATTACCATACTAATACTTTATAACAAAACGATTGAGGAACTATTATGGCATGACTTGACATTTACATAATAATTTGATGCCTTTTTAGTTTTCATTTCAATGAAGCCAAGTTTACCAAAAATACTTTTGTTTTTGTATTTACATCTAATTTTGTTAAAAATCTCATAACGTTTCAATTTATTTAATTTCTAAATTAATTTAAAAAAAAATAATAATTCATATTTCTGTTTAGTGTGCAAATAGGGGAAACGTTAGCAAGAAAAAACGGTTAGTTATTAGAAACAAAAACACCAGAAAACGTAACTGCATATGTGGATTTTAATGGGGAGATGGTATGCCATATGCGATGGCAAGTGGAAATAAAATATGTGTAAAACAATTTTCGTGCCTTCATATCTCTCACTAACTCAGTGAGTTACTCAGTATATGTGCTGCTATGGTCATTTAAATTTTATGATCTTGCCGAGGACATGAGAGTGATTCATAAAATTTCTGTCATTTACGAATGAATTCTTTTTGAACGCCTTTATTTTTTGTAATTATTTACTCTTGCTAAGAGGTTTTGATGGCAATTATTTATTTTAAAGTTAAACTATCTGTGCAAAAATGTTACTTTAGATTTATGAAATATGTGATGGGTCACACTATACTACTATGGCTATGGCATAGCACAAGGCAGAAACAATAGATAATCTGTCAAAATAATGCAGCAATGTCTCACATGTGCATGTAAAGACGAAGTAAAATAGTAGTGAGGCTATTTACTTTTTCAAAACTTTTGACTGTTTATATTTATATACAACATTTGTCATTTTTACTTAATTTCCAAGATTTACTCAGAAAAAAAATATATAAATATTTAATTATAATACACGTTGGTACAACAATGTGTCTACTAGTCTGTATATGGTAAATTTATGACCGAATTCCATTAGTTGTGAGTGTGAGCAGTGGTAAACAAAAATAATGGAGCTTCCATTATTATTATTACTATTTGAATTTGAATTTGACATTGTAAAAGATATAATGTAATGGAGCGCTAAGACGTTTACATTTATTACAAAGTAGCTCATCCCATCAAGTAGACAGACACAGTAGCAGTTCAAATATACATATCTATACCTACTTCTGTAAACAGTAGTATAGCTACAGTTATATTCAATGGCTAATGCTATACTGACTATTCAACGTCTGCCCTCCGCACTGATACTACCTATGTATACTAATATGAATGTTGAGAAGAATTTTTTATCAGGGTCAAAAATTACATGCAACTTGGAAAATTTAATTATGATAGATAAAAAAAAACTATATAATCTTTGACTTTCTAAATATTATAAGCTTTGGTAATAAAATAAAATTATTCAAATCAAAATATAATTTCTAACTTGAAAACTTGAAACAGTTTTTGCCGAAGGGGAAGGACATTAGTTTAGTTGGTCATTATTCTTGTAATCATTATTTTTTTTTAAAGCTTAATTTATCAAAAAATAATACGCGGACACGGGGAATAGTTTGATTCTCAATATGTCAAACCCAATGATTTACACCTATATAATATTTTCCCCACTTGAATAAATCGTAGTAGAGTAATGAGAATTCTGATGGAAATGGAATGCGGCGAAAACCTGGTAGACTAGTTAGTATATATTATGTGAGGTATGAGGACAATACAATTTTACAACGGCAACCTCGGTGATAAAACAATATATCTGTAAAATTCTTATAAATGTCTTTTATTGTACTCGAGCTCGTAGCCGTCCACATTATTAAATAGTAGAACAGTAGGTTAGGTATTTTAATAGAAAGAATATTACAAAAAAAAATAATAATAAAAAGAACAGGCGAAAACTATAATTTTAATGCTAACGTGAGCTAATCATGCGACTGACTTACATTGATCTATACGTCCTACACTAAGACAATTATTTCAAATTAAAACCCCAAATAGCTTTCTCAGAATCTCATTGACAGAGTGAGAGAGAACGCTTCGCTCGTCAACACCAACCCTCGTAGTTGGAGATAATGACGGCAAATGGTAATAAGATGACAATTACAATTACAGGTAAACGTGGCGTAGGCTCGACAATAACAATAATAATAATAACACCAACAACAACATCAACAACCAGACCAGACCAGCACACGTACTCAAGTCAAAAGGCCTAACAATGGAGTTGTAAAGTCTAAAGTCATGTTTGAAAATAAAAGTGAACTATTTTCTTTCTTTCTTTTTCTATTGGGACATATTTGAATGGGAATACCCAAGACGAAGCCGCAGCCGCCGCCGCGGCCAAATGGGACGAAATTACCTGTACTATGCATTCCATGTACCTAGGTAGTTTACTACAACTTACTACGACACTGTTACATGAGTAGTACATGAACATGAATATCTACCAGAACAGAACCAAGTGCATGCAAGCCATGATGATTAGTGAGTAGTACGCAAGGTTCACGAGCCGCCGTGGATGCTGAGTCCTATTGAATAGAAAAGGCCGCTCAATTGAAATCTATGAATGTGCATAGGGACGACTCTACTATATATAAATACACACAACAAAATCCAAATCTAAAGCCCCATAGTATGGAGTATGGCTTATGGCTACAGGTATATGACTCTATGGTTATGATGATTAAAGCCCTTAAGTGTTTTAAATCCTCTCAAAAGCTCGAATACTGTCCTACTACTTCTACGTACTGCAAATACATATTCACTCAAACTGATATTGGTAAATATATATAATACATACTAAAAACTTTTTTGAATGTACCTACTGCAAGAATATATACAGACAGTATACTATGTGGGACTCCGGGACGACGACGACGACGAACAACAAAGGGATCCCCGTAGAGAGAAAGGTTCTCTAATCACACATTGTTGTTTTTTTTTGGTGGATGGGTGCCACGCGTAGGTCTAATTAGTCATTTTGTGTGTGGCGTGCTCTCAATCGATTTATCACTGATCTTTATCGGTGTTCAATAGCTACAGAACATAGCTACATCGATCGTCAGTCTCTCAGGCACTATTTCTATAACCTAACAACAAAAATATCAACGAAGCCAAACATCACCGAAAGGTAAATCCAGCACTTGTCCTATATCCCTTCCTTCTACATAATATACGTATAGTTATTGGTACAGGAATAATCAAAATCAACCTGTACATTGGATTCGAGTAATCATAATCATAATTGGCTGTGTAGAGACTCTCATGTAATTACTAGATACATTATTTTGCCTATATATCCTATACACACTAATACTCTTATTACAATGAGTCCAGAACCTCAATAAACAGTTAATTAATCCCTTCATAATTACAATACAAATATGTATCAATGGAGCAATTCGCGCCAGGAAATTAAAACCAATCTTGCCACATATGTAATACATACTAATTTCGATTTGGATTCTATAATCGCTATTCCAACTCTTGCTGCACACACTGCACACTGTACAGCTAAAAGTCAAGTGAAATGAAATGAAAAATAGCGATGGACATATCAGCCAATTTAATAATCTTAATCATTTTATTATGTACTACGTGTATAAGAGGAGACTTGGCCACTGCACTCAGAACTGCACTCTTAAACTTCTTGTTGTAATAATTTGAAGATTGAATTTAAATTAGACTGAGTAATGAGAGCGATAGCGATAACGAAAACAATGTCTGTGTTAAGTAACGCAAGATGTATATGTAGCATAGGGAACGGTCAGGTGGTGGTGGTGTAATATCTGTATTATTGAGATTTACCTCCAACAACTACATCACTGGTTAATAATCCCATTGAAATTGATATTTAAGACGACTTGGAGGACGTGTCCCTAGTACGTGTGTTCAGTACAGAGGACGCAGAGATTATTGCCGTAGCCCTTTTCACATATTTGCCCATTGATGAAAATGAAAATGATAATTTTCTTGAAATTAGTATGCTGGCGGATATGAAAAATGACATTTGCTAGGTTAGTCTCATTACATTATGAAAATCATGTAAAAGTTGAAGATATTTGGTACGCATCTTGAGAGAGTCAGAATTCCGAATCAGAGTGAGAGTCAGAATACAATATTTTGAGAAGGATGGTAAAGGATGATGATGACACAGACACGTAAGCTGAAACTATTAATTTGTTTCAGTGGGAAATCCAAAAGGTAAACTGAAAAATTCTCGTGAAGAATACTAAATACTCTGCTCCCCACATGAAATGATAGGTATACAGGACTCAAACTTTGACTCTGACTCTGTCTCTGTCCAACTTGAGGTCAACCTTATTTGGAACATTATAACGCTCTCTGCGCAGTTTCAGTCCTTAAACTTTTTCCTTCAAATCTTTTCAATTTGAATTCACTATCGTATTTTGTATTTTGCTCGTCCTCTACTTACACGCACAATTTTCATTATATTCCCTGTGCCTGTGCACTCTCTGGTCTGGGTCTGGACTATTCCTTTCTGACTCCTGTCTGTCCCAGTTGTCGCTCGTGTTCCGTTGATTATGAAGATGATTTTTTGTATGTACGCGGACTACCATTACCACTACGATTACGATTACGATTACTGTCATGTTATAATTTACAAGTTACAATACAATTGTTCTAGATGGATGTGCACAAGGCAATGCCTATAATGTCTACCCATCACCATCACCACCATCACAGAGTCAGTTATGATATGATATGCTCAGGTTTTTTTGAACGGTTTGATCCCCCCAAAAAATTTGCATTTCAAACAGATACTCTGTATGCTGTGTAGAGAGAGAGAGAGAGGAATACTTTTTCAAAAGTTCATTCAGATGATAAGATATGCCCAAAAGTCAGAAAGTAAGTGAGCGTGAGCGTAGGTAATTAATTGGGCTAAAATATCTTGTCTACTTCACTTGGTCTCTTCTTCCTACATGTACTTTGTATTTCTTGAGTTATAAGCTCGCTAAGCTCCTACGTACGTACAAACAATATCCAAGTTGGACATTCTCATTGCGTTTTTGTGCAAAAAAATAAAATAATACAGCAACAACAACAACAACAACAACGACCTTAATGGAATTTAAGGGAAATATTTATGTAATGAATCTTCAAGCGATCTTCCTTCTGTTCACCCAGCATCATTTATGCATATCACTCATACTCCTCATGCCTACCTGTATTTTTTTCTGGTTAATTGAAAATTCTCATTTCCCTTTTTTT
>JAQFZE010003652.1:0-12272 GCA_034695245.1 Dicyrtomina saundersi
CTGACTAGTGAGACTACACTGGTTTTGATTTTTGCGTGTAGTTTTGACAGTATTTGTAATCTTGCAATCTTTGTGATAGTCTTACAGTAAAATCTCGAACTCTGCCTATTTTGCATGAAGCTATACATACCTATAAAAGAGAATTGAGTTGGAAATTCCTTTCCATTCAACTGTACATTATATTTACTATTTAACTCAATTATTTACACGAAAATGAAGATACCGAAACCAGCCCAACCAGATAAATTAGAGATACCACCGTCTCATAATATTTGGAGTGCAAGGATAAGCTAAGAAGATGCTGGGAAGTTCAAATTGTGTATCTAATATTTACGTCTTACGACTTACGATAAAAAACGAACGCACAGAGCATTTTGGCTTTGGCTTTGGCCTTGTGCAAACTTAAAATTCGAAATATTTAACTGACTATAGTGAGTTCTTGGAATGTAAGTACATAATTATAAGAGTTATTGCAGAACGTTGGATTACTATTGATGTCATAGAAAAAACATCGTGTGTTGAACTCACGGGAATTATTTTTTGTGTGTTATTCGTGTAGGTCTGTATAGGTATAGTTTATAATATTATCAGTTCCAAGTTGGAATCCGAACTTGAGTGATCGATTACAATTTTTTCTTTCTGCTGTTTTTTACTGTGCAAAATCAGGTATAATTTCGAATTGGTATTAGTATTTGTATTTCTACTGATGCAACAACAAGAGAAACATTTAGCGTTTAATCCTCTGTGTATAAGTCTAGACGTCGACGTCGGCGGAACAATAATAATTATAATTATAGGAATGTCTTGTCTCTCTTGAAGACAGAGCACGATGTAGTAGAAGTCCAAGTCGAACTTGATGACAGGTGCACTGACTGAACTACTCCACGTTCAACGTTGGCTCTGATTTGCTGCAAATAAACTTGAATTTCGTGAGGAATGAAGTAGAGAAGTAGAAACGACGAGAAATGCCACGTTTTATCCTTATCTAATATACTCATAGTTGTGGTATGTTAATAGTGATGAAAATTGCAGAAGAAAAAAATCATCGTTTTTATGACGTGAACAATAATTGCTTGTGTGGTCTCTCTCTCAACTCGTCAATAATGGCCACGTGAGCTCTATAGACTCATTAGAATTGATTGGGATAGTAATGAAATGCAAAAAAAAAACAAGGGGGATTTCATCTATATTGCTTCAATCACTGAATTCAAATGAAAATAAAAGACCTGCGAATGCCGACTACTGACTATGCTCTTCTTGTATGTATCTCCTTCCATTTTTTGTGTGCTGATATAGTTCGATTTCAATGTCGATTTTACTTTTGCAGCCAAATGCGGTAGGTAGCAAGGTAGCACACTGTCAATTTGACAATAATGATACTGAATTTACAATAATTGCTAAACCACATTGATGCATAGCAGTGCAGGCGCAGTGATTATTAAATTTAATGATTCTTGACAAAACTTCGTGTGATTTTTTAAATTTTGCTCTGCATAGATGTCTGACTGAATGTGCACCGCTGGAACTGGAACTGGAGATTAAAAAATTCCCAGACCGAGTACGAATTACGAATGCTAACACTACCTACTACCACCGTCATCTCAAAATCTTCACCGGCATCGGCATCTGCAACAGAACAGACTCTCATCGTCAGCCCAATAACAAGTTTGTCAACCCCTATATAGTAAAGATTGTATGTAAAAATGAAGGACATAAACTGAAATTCATTTTATGAGCTCCTTTAATTCTCCATGTCATTTTTATTCCCCTCTTAATGTCCATGTAATGCCTTCCAATTCCCATTCATTCTGTCTTTCTGTCCTCTCATCATTCCAGTTTAAATTCCGGCCTGGCTTTTATGTAGAAATGATGAATATATATGAAAATGGAGAAAAATCCTTCCACCGAGACACAGCAGACACCGGCAACCGGCACCGGCCTATTTAACATACGGCTGTGAGGATGGTTGTTGGTAGGCTCATTACTACATTTTTACTACTGGACGTATTTTATAACTCATGACATAAGGGAAGGCGGCACTACATATTGCATTTTTTGATGCAAGGGCAAGGATGCACTTCTGATTCTGACTGCGAGGATCATAAAATTTTATCGTTTTCAACTATTATGCATTATTATTACCAATATTTTATCGGAAGTTGTTAGTCTAGTTTCTCCCAAGCTAAAAAATCTGTAAAATTGCACCTTGTCTCTGGTGTTTTTGTTTGTGCCTTTTATCAGCGTCGTAATCAAGGTTATTATTCATTTATGCACTACTTTTATTTTATATACAGATATTTTTATTTATTTCATGGCCACGGCCGTTGTCCATCTCCATCCTCCGTACTTCGATCTTCAATCTGCAACACCGTAGTGCTACAAATAATGTCAGTAGCAAATAAATGCTTTACTCCAAATACTTAACACGGCGTGAAACTGTACTTATGTAGGGAGCAGGTGTCTGCTTACTAATATTGCAATTACTTTTAAAATTGAAACAGAGACGTGATCCAAGACTCAATATGGATAGTATACACCTATAGCACCTACATATAGTCTCATGCATTCTTAAAAAATACTACCTAAAAGGGAAATAGGACTTTTGTCTGTCAAACTGTGTAAAAGGAACACAGATGGGTAGACACACGAACTGCTCATTGTATTTTGTATTGTATTCTAGGAGTTTGAAATAAATAGTGAGAAAACGTGAGAAAGCATCACCCAAGAAAAAAAAAGCGTTGACAAAAAGGAGAACAAAAAGGATGGACAGTAAAGTAATGTGTGTAGTAAAATGCATGCGTAGATACAATTTAATAGACATAATGCATCCACACACAATCAAAAAAAATCTGGATTGGGACTGGGACTGCTGTGGCTGCTGCATTCAATTTCAAAAGTTGAACTTTTGATGAAAACATCTAACATCTTGTAAATTGTACTTATGCTGCTACGACTGCTACCTATATACACCATGATTTTAAGGGACTTGTGCTGCTCACCATCCAATTTCATTTCAAATTAAATTCAAAAAGCAACCATACAATCCAATACAATGCTATGCACTTACGTTAGTTGGTATATCTTACCTATAGAATTTGAAATAAGAATCGTGGTCGTGGCTAGATAACTTAAGCAGCTCAAACAACTATGGCTATAACCACTAATAATGCATGTGCCTCAGCTATATATTCTACAGATATAATCTTTATTGGATACTGAATTACGTTACATAACAAATAGTTTTCATTGGTCACGTAATTTAAAACAAGCACCGTATGTGTATACTAGAATGCATTTTGTGAGGCCTTATACTGTTTCGTATTAAGTAACGTATTTCCTATAATAGGAGACCCGTCTACTAGCCAAGTTCAGACCTCCCAGACCCGTCTACTAATACAATCCCCTCTACTATTATAGGAAATACGGTAAGCATTTCTAGAGTCGAGATGGTATGGTGGAGAGAAGGATGAGAGTGCGTGCGTGGACGGAGCTGGAGCCGGAGCCGAGCGACAGGAATTTAAGAATTGAATGAAAAGTGAGAAATACTTCAATGCCACGCATTATAAATGTATGGAGAATGCACGCATAATTCATTGAAGAGTGTGTCTTTCCGTGCTTGTACTTGTAATGTAAAGTGTGAAATGAGCAAACAAGGATCAGTAGAAATAGCAAAATGGAAAATTGTGAAGATGATGATGATGATGATATGGTGGTGGTCGGTCTCGGTGGTGGTGGTGAAGAAGAAGAAGAAGAAGAGAAAAGAGAGAGAGACAGAGGTTGAGATTAACTTTGACTTATTTGCCTTGGAGTCTAGGGTTTTTGATGCTGCGATGTGATGTGATGTGAGTAGTAACTAAGGAGAAATATTTGATCCGCATCGTTGAGTTTACCATTACATACACACATTTTTTACACTCGTTTATCCCTGTTTACTATTTGAATTTGAAGTCTCCAAGTATTTACCCATCTCATCCTCAGTTTCATTTTCTACTATACTTTTTATTATAATTATTTATGCTTTAAAGTCTTGAATGTTCCATACATACAACGAAGGGAACTCAAATGCGCGTTTGTTTGCATTATAAATCATATAATTATAATTTCTTTCAGTAATATTAATTACAGAGTTTTTACTTTCCAAAAGTAAAAGCCTAGACATATTTTTCCAAATGTTTTGCATTCTTTTATGTATGGTACAAAATTCATTACTTTGAAACTATAGGCTGAAATATTATATTACTTACTAACAATACTTACCTAATTTTAATTTCTAGAATTTTTACTTTTTTTACACGTTATTTCATATCCTTGCTTTCGTTTTTCACGGTGGGAATTTTTAAATTATTTGCTAAAAGCTCTTTCAGTATTTGAGTATTTCAGTATTAATTTGTAGTTCTTTAATTTTTTATGATTTATATCCAACTGATTACACAGCCAATCCCAGAACGAGAACTCAACAATAATAAATATTAGACATTAAAACATATAATTATTTGACAGCCTTGTATTGTAATCTCTAATTAATATTGTTCTACGATTTCCTCAAAAAGTGTGATTAAATGAAGCGAAAACGAAAGTAAAACCTGAGGGAATTGAGGGAAACGAAGAGAGTGATGACAAACATACAAATTGAAAATTCCAGAGGATGTAACATATTACTTAGGTGATATTATAACATTCATTGGAGTCACGAATTAAAACTAAATCGTTAATTATTTGCATTCTCACTGTTGACTGTTGACTGTGGGAATAAGAAAGTCTTCAGAGTAAAAAACCTCCCAGAGAAAACGAATTTATACTGTCTGTGACTGTTGTGGTTTTTTATTGCTGAGGGGCGGCATAAGTAAGTACGGACGGATGCTGGTGGTCTTACAATTATTAGAGTTGCTGCATTATATTATTGTTATTAATATTTTTCTTTATAATAATCCTCTTTTGAATTCGTATATTGTTTGGCTTTTACTTTGTTTGAAAGGTTGGCACAAGTTTTGTAATAATTAATAATTAAAATTGAATTAATTCAAATAATGCAATCCTTTGTCATTATATTACGGTGTAATAAATTATATATTTTCTTGTAGGCAGTTCCCAAATATACGTATAGCTCAAATGTGTGAAAATAGAAAATCGAATATATCAAATTAAGTATAATTATTACCGTATTCCATTTTTATGGGCTTATTAAATTACTATATACAGAAAGTTATAGTTACCAAAATGTGCCCACATCCTAAAAACTTAATCGTAATCAGAACGTACTGACAAGTGGAATTAGTATTTCCATATGTAGGTATACGATACTACGGTGACGGTGACGGCTTAGGGCTGTGGCTCTGATCATGAACTAAATTTCATCTGTGTGCAGTCAATACAGAGTCAATACAATAGCAAAATAGAAGATTGTACAAAAACAGGACAATGAATATGGGCGCTGCCAATAGCCATAAGTTGCACAAGTGCCGACAGCCAGAGTAATAAATTTCAAATTAGATCTACCTACCAACATAAAAGTACTACACATTCCTCTCCCTCTCTCTGTCTCGTCAGTTTCAGTTTAGTCCCGTGTGCTTTAGCTTAGCAGGTAGTCTCATTATTAATTATCGTACAAATCAATAAAAGAGAATGAAACTGTCATTTAAAAAATTTGATCGTAATTCATTCATAAAAACAATAGCAAGTGCAACCGCTGCCTCCAACAACGACAACGACTAAATCTTTAAAGGCAAAGGCAAATACAGCGTGGTGTGGTATGCCAAACCTAAACCACACCTGCTCTGCACGAGCTACATAATGAGCAAATACCTTATTTAATTAAAGGTAGTGTACATTTTTTGCAATCAACTTTTGCTATATGAACATTCTGTACTGTGTTATGTATAGAAAACTGTATACTTAATATGAATGACTTTGATTTTCACTCGGGTAAGTTATGTTTTCATTTTAAAGATTTGAAAAATGCAATATGGCCGAAGCCCAAATAACGCACGCATTAAAATTCGAATTTCTATAGTTTAATTATTTTAAGACCAATCATATTATACTGTATAATGTTTAAGTTAATTTTCAAAAATCTTTTCTCTTATTTTCAGAATCACACGTAAAGACACAAGGAAAACCTGTCAAGAAACTGTTGTTGTTGTTGCTGTTTTTGTTGTTGAAGACGTAGTACAATACATACCTTATAGTTTGTATCCTACCTATATCTACCTTATATCATCTCCTCAACTGTGTAGCCATAAAT
Source organism: Dicyrtomina saundersi (assembly GCA_034695245.1). Taxonomy (NCBI): domain Eukaryota; kingdom Metazoa; phylum Arthropoda; class Collembola; order Symphypleona; family Dicyrtomidae; genus Dicyrtomina; species Dicyrtomina saundersi. Next base: position 6,242 of record JAQFZE010003652.1, read on the forward strand.
TTTAACAAATAAAAAGTAGTGCAATTTAACCTGTAATTTTAAAAATTCTTGGCAAAGCACATTGCTGGCCAATGATGCTATGTACATAGTATAGCTCTACTACACTTCTGATCTGAAATTGGCCTTGGCATTGGACATCATTGGAATTCCAATGCAGGTTTGGCCTTTGATTAACCAGCTAAGCAAGAAACAAATATGTTAATTTCCCCCATCACTTTTCCTCATGAATCATCTTTCCATTAACGATAATATTATCGGCAGTTGATTTTGATTTTAAATGACTACGACTTGTCTCATGACTTTCTAAAATGCATCCCTCCTTCGCGACTTCGACCCAAACTGGACGAGGAAAAATTATTCCCTTCAATAATAAGATAATATTACCTACCTAGGTATACATACATTGTCCTAGCCCCTATAGTTAGCGTTAATAGTAGTAGCTAAAGTGGCACATTTTTCAAGCACAATACCTACCTAGACATAATGCAGTTTACCTTTTACCTTTGCAGTAGCGTCTTTAATTTTTTTGGCTTAAGAACATTTCGCATCTCGTGTGTGCGAATGCTACTACTACTAGCATAGCGTTAGGACGTTAGGAGCAGAATTCACAGAAGTGCAGAACAAAATAATATGACATGATGACACAGTTTCAGTAGTGAACCGTCCCAATACACAATACAGATAGATGGACAGTAACAACTGTAGAGAAAAGAACCATTAAAATTAATAACAAGTCAAAAAGTATTATAGAGTCCGTAATACAGATAATAAAACTGTAATAATCATAATAATTACGATTAAGATTATGCCGACTGTTTGAGTGTGCGTGGAGTGGACTGAGGATGCCAACTGAATCGTAAAAATCTCTTTCTTTTTTGAACGATTAAAAAGATTGAGGGAAAGAGGCCTATGGTATTGGTGCTATTGGTGACTACTACTTCTTCTCACTCAGTCAGTCTAAAATCTAAAACGCACGTCCCTTTCAGCTTACCGCTTAGAAGCTCAAAGCAGTTGGAAATTACAACTGGTAGCCATGTAATGCATAGACTTTTATCCTTTGAAGTTAGAACCACATCCAAAGCCAAACAAATGCTTCCAAGTAAGGCTAATTTAATAAAGTATAGAAATTTCGCCTGTATTTGATCTATGCTACGTGGGTGCCTCATTAGCCTCCATAATACACCTCAAGACTTTGAGACTTTTTAGATACTGCCAAATCATTCTCACAATCAGTGTCAGCCTCAGTTCCCTTAGAATTCAGCAGACCTCAGTCAGAGTTTTATTACATATGTCTGTTTAGATTCAGACAGAGATCTCAGCTCAGGTAACGGCAACGGCTCGGCATCTCCGTATATCGGTAATGTAGAAATTCTATACTATTTGCGTTCTGTCTACTGTCTACCGGACCAACCAGACTTTGCATATACATACATAATATATGCATATTAGTACTTGATATAGACAGACAATAATCACATTAATCATTCTTGGACTGATAGTGGTGATTATCTTCCACAATGGCAGGAGTAAAGTGTGACACATATGAGACTACAATATTATAACCAATAACTAAATAATAACGAAAACTAGACGGGACAGCCATATTATGTTCAAGCTTGGAGCGGTTTCCTTTGAGATTTGAGAATTGGGAATTTGACGGCCAGCGGGTCACAACACAAGTATAAGGCTGTAATAAAAGCGTAAAGGTAGAGAGTAGTAGTAGTAGTAGTAGTAGTAGTAGTGTGAGGTCTTCACACTATATCTCACCATGAAGTACGAAGTATAAGGAAGACCTTATTACTATATGCACCTACCTACAATCCTGATCCTTATCGTGAGCGACCGATACCGATAGGCAAAATACAAGATATGTTCCGAATAGTAAAATAAAAATTAGTATAGTGTAGTACTGAAAGAAACAGACAAACAGATAATAATAGGAACATTAGAATATGCAGCGTCATGCTTACAGACAGATATAGAAATAAATTAAAATTTATGTTCAATCAAATATGTAGACAAAATTTAAATAGAGAAAACTGCGTGAACTGTACATACACTGCATAGCCGTTGTTGTCAGTCGGCCACCTCGGAAATATATGGCATACTAATACATTCGAATTCCACAACTCACAATCCACAATACCACACACATTGTATTGTAAAGTGAAATATTTTGCTTCGCTGTTTGTACTGCACTGTAACGAACCCATATTGGTCCTGGTCCTGGTTCACTAATTACTGTCATTGTCACAATATTGATTCATTACTATAAGACTATAACTAAATAGGCATATTAAAATAAAATAAGCATATCGTCGGTGAAGAACCAAAACGACACATTTCCATTTTTAGCTAAAAACAGTATCCACTATCTAGAAAAATATTGAAACATGTCTTGAAAACATTTAAATAGAATACTTTGAACTTTTCAAAAACATGTAAATAGAACATTTTACACGTTTCAAAAACATTTAAATAGAATATTTTACACACTTTCAAAAACATGTAAATAGAATATTTTACACACTTTCAAAAACATGTAAATAGAACATTTTACACTTTTCAAAAACACTTAAATAACATCTAACGCATCTTTATTATTTACTGTTTTTATGACATAGCTCATTTTAATTCTAGCTTAAATTGGATTTGGTTCATCTTGGTTCTTCACTCATGATATCAACAGCTTACTGTATTTCACAGTGACAAAAACATCGAAAAAAAACCAACAACTTTGGGCCGGACCCGGACAAGCTAAAATTTAAAAAATATTATTTATTTGTCTGTTTATTCAAGAGAAGGCCCAAACCATAAGGGCTCGAGAGTGTCTCTATAAGTAGTCTTGGCTTAATGCGGACATTATCTAAAAGCCGGAGTTATACGATGACGACGGTGATTACGATAGATAACGATTAGGATTAGGATGAAGTGAGGACGTCCACGTTGACGTCGACGAGAGGAGGCACAGGTAGGTACTGATACTACGCATAGTATTGTACTGATAGAAAAAAAAAATCTGAAGGGGAAAAAAGGGTCATATAATAGAGATGGACCATATAATCTTGAAGATAAAGAGAAGGAGGAAGAGTATAGGAAAAGTAAGAAGGGCACGTCGCCAGCGCCAGGAAGGTATGCCTCAAAATTGAATGGCAGGATGATGATCAACATAATATTGTAGGAACGTGCTGGAGTGGAAGACTCTGTCGTGTACGCGTCCTTTTTTTTCTGTACACAGAAAGTGTACAGATTATTCAGTCAGATATAATAATATTATAGGTAGGTAGTATCTGTAGTGGTGGAGCTCTATCGTTCTTATTGCCCTTACTGTCTATTATAAATGTGCGTAATGTTGTTGATATTGTTTGCGGTACGGATAATTCAACAGGTATTCAACAGCCATATGGCCATGGCATTACCCATACCTACTTCGGTTTCGGCTTCGGTTTGATTTGGTTTGGTTTGGAGATCATTTCGTAGTGGTTGTCGTTGTCATTGCGCTCTCCATAAAAATGTGCTGAGCATACTTTAATGTAATGCCTGAGCACACTACTGACATTCTTTACAGCTCTCACACAGTACATTTATTTGTATCAGATAATGGTATAGTATTGCATTGTAGAGGTTGTTGGGATTGGAGGCTTGTAGGGATGTACAGATAGGGCATAGGGACAGGTAAAGTACGGTACAAGTACAAGAGCCATTTTCCCTTGTCCATCCTTCCTTATCCGTCTCCGTCTCGGTCTCGGTCTCTCTCGGCCTCGGCCATAATAACTTTCTGCCTCCGAGATTAAATATATGCTCACTTCATGTTGCTATGCATGGAATTCCAAAACCCAAATCCAAATCCAAATGAATGTAATGCAAGTGTAAGTACGAAGGAAGACGAGAAAAAAACAAGGGACAAGTACAAGAAAAGTGGGAGCCGGATACCGATAAATAAATACATTACAGGTCCATTTCACAATTTACGTTAATATATCCTCTAACTTACATTAAGTCACATATCGTCTGTGAAGAACTAAAATGACCCATATCCATTTGTAGCTAAAAACAATATCCAAAATCTATAAAAATATTGAAATATGTCTTAAAAAGAATTAAAATAGAACATCCCACACTTTTCAAAAACATGTAAATAGAACATTTTACACACTTTCAAAAACATGTAAATAGAACATTTTACACACTTTCAAAAACATGTAAATAGTACATTTCACACTTTTCAAAAACATGTAAATAGAACTTTTTACACACTTTCAGAAACATGAAAATAGAACATTTTAAACTGGTTCGGTGCAGTGGACGTGAGCAGACAGACTTATTGTTTTAAGAGGTTTAAATTCAAGACAATATCTCCACTATACACTTCCTTCAAAGTTTACAGTAATAACAAAAAAGAAATATTAAAATAAAACAATGAAATAAGTAATGGTGATAGTTACGGTACGGTCGGTTATGAGGACGGTACATACACAGATTTCAGATGCTTACAGTAAAATAAAACTACTGCCGGACTGAACCTTTGCTGTAGTAGTACTGTATGTGTGGTATGGCTTGGCATGGCGTGGCTCTTGTTTTTGTATATAAATAATGTCTTTTATCTTTTGTTATGCCATCATCATATCAGTAAAAAAAATCAGAAAAGTGCATTATTTATTAGTGGTAGTATCGCGCTCTATGTATAAGCAATTCTATAAAGCACAACAAGAATTTTTCAAAAATCTTATTGACTATATGGTTTTAGTTTTATATAAGGTTTGAATCTTTTAAGGAGGGAAAAGGGAACATATGTTCCTCATAATCGATTCGATAAATTCTGGGCGCAGCACAACCTAACAAAAATGTGTGCATGAGTAAATCATACTGTAACATACCAATAGCATACCAATACTTCGGTCAGACGGTCAGATGATGATAGCCGTAAAGAAATACCTAACGTATTATGTTAAGTGCATAGTAGATATAATAATATGTACATAAGTCATAAACGTGTGGCATTTAAAAATTCCTACAATTTTATAATGTTTATTTCCATTTAGTTTTTTCAAGTTCAACAGAGAGCGTCCAAACACTGTAAATGAGCCAGTATATCATTTACTATGTATCTAAATTTTTAATTTCAAATACATTGTATAATATACGGATCCAATCGAAATCAAACCAATCCTCATACCAAAAAGCCAAACCCATTAAGCCCAAACTCCAAACCGAATAATTAAGCATCTTTTAGCATTATTAATTAGTTATACTGTCAATTTTTTCCACTGTTTCCATAAATTTCAATCTACGTACGTCTTATCCTTAGTCTTACAATTATTACACTCGCTAATCTCGCATTCCTCTGAATCAACTGGAAATTTGAATTTGATCTATGAACTGCGCCCATATCCAATACCCTCCCTCCCTACCAGATGCCATGCCATGATGCCACGGTATAGTATAGTATATGGCATGATGACCAGACCCCAATATTTCAAATTCAAACAATTCAACACTATCCAACTTGAAATCATCACTCTCAGTCCATATCCGCACATTAGCATCACCAAAAATTAAGCATTGTAATAACGCATTGTAAAAAAATCTCATATTATGCATTAGCCATATAACTATAATAATACAAGTACTACACGTTAGTTAATAAAGCCTCTAAAAAAATAAAAGAAAACGAATAAAGGATAAAATCATTTAAAATAAATATATAGATTCCCATAGCTATATAGCCGTACATATAATTATAATACAAAAACAGGGAGACATAGGAGTGCTTCCTTCCAATATCAGTATGCACACGTATGCCATGCCAGGCCAGAGGCTGATAAGGGAAAGGCATAGGACGAGTTTATAGGTTTAAAATGTAAGAAGAAAAGATACAGACGGCCAGAGACTAGAGATGGAGGCAAGGCAACGAGGAGGGAAGACGGAGAGATTCCTTCCAAGAGTCAGACACTTGAAACTTTGAGGATAATTGTTGTCTGAGAGTTGAACTTTTACAGAGTGAGGAGTGAGAGACGAAGATGAGGATAAG
>JAQFZE010003653.1:0-12271 GCA_034695245.1 Dicyrtomina saundersi
TTTTAAATAAAAACGTTTTGCACGATTCGATAACTTCCAAATAACAACGTTTTTAGCTTTTAAAAAAACATGTAAACGGGATATATTACAGTTTCCAAAAACAATTCAATAGCATATTCTGCATTTTTTTTAAACATGAGAATAAAACATTTGAAACAACTTTCCAAATTTCTAAATCACCCTTGAATTTTATTTTGCTTCTGTTTCACTGTTATTTGACCATGGTACTTTTCATATCAAGTTAAAAATAAAATTTCTTAGTTTTGATTTGGCACAGTTAAGTTGCAAAATGCTATTTTTAAGAATTAAACATAACGTACGTGATCAATTAGGAAAACAATTTCGCCTGGGGAACAAGACGAATTCCCAAGTGATAAAACAAGTCGTTTTCCATTTTCCCCTGCACCTTTGCTTCTACTAGTTTTACAATGTAATTTACAGCCGCTTAAACTTGAGTTGTCGCTTTCATCCATAGTGCTTCCTTTGCTTTAGTTTAAAAATTAACTATTTGAAGACAAAATTGGCAGGCAAGTAGCTGAACAAAAAAGTACGGTGTAAACTCACATATATTACAAAAGTAGAAATAGGAGAAAAAGAAAGGACTGTTTTTGGGTCAAGTGAATCGAATCATTGAGGTTCAAATAGAAACGGTTTAGAAAGTACCTGTGTAGCTTTTAGCCCCATACTTTTGCCTCAGGTCACTTTTGAATTCCAAGAATGTACATGTTTTTATATGTTAACCCTTTTTGCCTGTTGTCCCCTTGTGTATTTTTCCATGAATAAAACCATTAAATATATAACCAGGACAATATATATATCAGCAGATGAGCTTACTGAGTTCACTAGTAGTTCTTGGGAATTATTAACTATTTATATTTATGGTTTTGCGTACATAGTGATACAGGCTACAAAATAGACCAAAGGGTAAAACTTAAATTAAGTATTTATTATTAGAATCAAGGTTGGGAAAAAACGACGAGTTTAATAGTCCCACATATGCTAAGCTCTCACAACCTTTAATCTCCTTATTGCATTTCATAGAAAAATGCTTCATGAAATACCGCATCGTACATACATACATTCAATTAGTTGGCCGTTGGGTCCCAGGGTCAGCTCTCTTAATTGTGAACATTACTCATTGTTCAAGAATACAATTTAAAATTTTCTAAATTTTTAATTCACTACAGAAAGAAGGAACACAGTCGTGAAACAGTGAAGGGGGTAACTATATACATACAAGTTTGATTCACTTGGAGCAACATTTCAGTAAGTAAAAGAAAAGCTGTAGAAAGAATAGGCTGCTGCTACAGTATCGCTATTAATTACTAATTAATATGTTTTATTTTGAATTTAGCTACAAGACATTGAATTCTGTGCTTCGTTGAAGTTGCTATTTTCTAACCCATTTATAAATAGGTACTGACATAGTGTAATTAAATTACTAACAAGAGAATGTGAATGGTTTCACATGTAACTCACCAATTTCAAAACCTTGCACTTACAAAACTTAGGCTTCTTTTAAATAGTAGAAATCCAAAGTAACACGACTTTATAAAATTTGCGTATTTTGGTAATAATAGCAAGCCAAAGTTTTAAAATATTTTAATTAAATTAGTTTTTCGCCCTGCAACTTCTACAGTTCTCATTGGATTTTAAAGGAATTTTATTTTTTGAATTCTTCCAAATTCAAAAATATTATTTTGTTTTTACGAAAATGCAAGAAAATAATACTTTTGAGGTCCACATTTGTATGTCAGTTTCTTAACGACATTTTAAATTTTTTTAAAAATGTAATCAAAAAATGCAAAATAATATGCTTACAATATTTTAGTTTTTTGAATTACTATTTAAAAGTAGCCTGTTTGCTTTATGTCAACCAAATATGACATTCTAGAAAATTTTGAAGCAGTACCTTTACTTGCTCCTGCGCAATTATATTATGCAACCGTTACTCTAGAAGGAATTTCTGTTATTCTTAAGTACAACTAAAATGATGCATTTCAAGAAATGCAGTAGGCTCATGAAAGTGAAAGAGAAGCTTTAAATTTTATAATTTTCATTATTTTGCAAAGTGCAATTTTTTTATGTAATTTGTATTTCTTCAAAAGTGCAAATTTTATTTCGCAAAATGCAAAATTCTGTTTTTATTTTTTTAAGCGCAAAAAGTGTAAAAGTGGAATTTAAATTAAATGTTTTGAGATGTACATAAAAACTAGTCTACATACGTACAATTAGTGCAGCATTGTTTATTTATTTTTAACTTTGGTTAACAGGAAAATTTGGGATCACATATTTGAGCATCTTCCTTTCACATTCTTGTCGATACGTTGCCCCGCTGATTTTTGCATCGTACTGAAACTCAGTAATAATCCCTTCATTATGAATATAAATTGGAACGACACATCTATTCAACATTCTAGAGCTCTTTTTCAATGCCCTGCCATCAGTGACCTCAATATAAAATTACCAGCTCAAGTAAATATTGAAGTCAAAACTGAAAGTAAGACAGACATTTTGCTGAATCATGCAACAAGTCTGTCGGTTTCTGTAGCAGAAAGTGTTTCTCTACTCGATCACGTGAGTACAGAAAATTCTGTAAGTATTTTGATTTTCACATATAATTACCAATTTCTCCTTTAATTCAAAAGATTTCATGCAAATAAATTATTAACAGGTTCTCGAATTAATATTTCTGGAATGTGACCTACCAACATTGTTAACCTGCCGTCTCGTATCCCGCCGCTGGACTGACTTTGTTATCAAAACAAAAGAATTGTCAAAAATTGTGAATATTAAGTTTATTCGTCCTTTATTTAATTTTAATTCATCACAGCCAATTTTCGCACTCAAATCGACTAATGGTCTCTCAGTAACTGATTTGATAGCCGTTATGAATAACTCATCTAGCGAATTCCCATGCACATCATTTTCCTTTCCGCTCGCGCATGACAGTAATGTAAAGGATTTCCTGAGCACTCATGGACACTCCGTTAAAAAACTTAGATTGAAGGGACATCAACGTTTCCAAGTTGTAAAACGGCTTCTCTTAACTCAGGCACCGAATCTCCAGCAATTGTCATTTATAGGAATGGGAATGCAGGATGAGGAGTTTCAGACGCACAGAACAATATTTGCAGAAGAACAAACTACTGAGCTAAATCATTTTGCATTTTACAATTTTAACGAACCAAAACCTATTTTAAAAAATCTAAAAATTTTTAAATGCAATTATCACATCCCTTATTTTATTGTTCCTCAGATTTTGGAGATGTGTCCTAATTTAGTTGAAATTTTATTGCCTACTGATCTTTTGCAGTACTTGGTCGAACCTGTCAATCGCCTAAACCTTCTCAAGAAATTAGAAATTTGTGAATTATTCAGAGAGATGACGTCCATAAGCATTCTTGCAGATAATCATCAAAATAATTTGGGTCTTCATAAAATATATTTTTACGGCATGCTTTACTTTCAAGAAAATTGGTTTCATCAAATAGTGGATGTAATGAATAAAATATTAATATTCTCTTCTAGCACGTGTCAAAAAATGGCTTGGGATGGAAGTTTAAAATTTTTTAATATCCCACAAATGCCCCAGGTGAAATATCTGTCTTTTAAGTACTGCTATAAACTTGATGCAATGACGAGTCATATTGCACAAAACGTAATGTGTCTTGAGAATTACTTTCCGAATTTACAATTTCTTCAAATAACGTCAAGTTATGTCGGTTGCAGTTTTTCAATTGAAAAAGTGTTTAAAGTTGAAAACCCACGTCCAGTTACAAGTGTAAGAAATGTTTATTTAAAATACTTTAAACTAGATAAATACTTGCTTGAACGAATTAAGAAAATATTCCCTAATGCAAATATCCAATCTAGCTAGGTTTTGATAAGACATGATACGTTCTGTATTTAGTTATAACTATTAATTGACAAACTGTAAATATGGGCCTGCATTAATTTATTTTACAATTATTAAAAAATTATGTTATTAAAACAATAATTTGTAAAAGTTACTCAGAGAACATGAATTGGCTGTATAATTAAAATGTTTTTTTTTATTTAAATTCACCATCACAATTATTTAAGTTATTCCAGTCTTAATTTTTGTGTTATTTATTAATTAAAAGTTAATTAAATTTAATAACACCATTTTTAATTATTTGCAAATTCAGAGTATAAAGTATTAGGAAATTTACATTAAGGCACAGACACATAATGCCAGGGACCGCTATTATCTCATACTGTATAAGTAAGTGATTTAAGTAAAAGTAATTACGCAATGAATTAATTACCTACTTACATTTGCATAATCTTATCATTAAAAACATAGCACCACCAGTATTTCTCTAAAAATGATAAAAACCTTTTTGCAGAAAATTATTTTTGGTTTGGAAAATTAACAAAAGAAAGACAAAGCACAAAACTTTTGATATTTCATAAGTGTATGTAATTATTTCGAATTTCTAAACATAAATCATAAAACCAAGGTATTTATTTACTTATACAACAACGACGAAACAATTAAATACACAAAGTAAGTAACTAGTTAGTAAATCTAGCCAATATCAAAATTTACATATTATTAATAATTGTATAAAAATTACAACAGCAATTGAGAAACAGCAAATCAAATTTAGTTATAATTACAATTTCTTAGCTCATTAAGTTTTTCAATGTAAAATTATGTAGGAAATTAAAACGCCAAGAAAACCACTCATATCTTCAGAAACCTCATTATGACTACTTCAATGGCTTTTAAATGTTGACTCCTCTGTTAAGCATGGTAACATTCATTTCATTCAGCTGGGCGCGACATTCTGGACAGCGATTACCTTCTTGAGTCCACGAAACAATGCAGTTTTCATGAAAAATATGACTGCACTCGAAGGGAATTCGAGCCTCTGCGTCAAGAAACAACATTTCTTCCCTGCAAATGGTGCAAATTATTTTTTCACCTATTTCTAAAGACTGAAACTGCCTCTTACTTATTTGTAGAACTCGTCCGGTCAATACTAAATCTGGATGTAAAGTATCGAAAACATCCATTTGGATGATAGTTAGAGAATCGGAAACCAAGCGTCAGTTCTTTGAGAAGGTGAACACGATAGACGGGTTTGACAAGATTAGGAATGTATACTTCGGGTAGTAATACTTTAACTAAATTCGGAGAACAGTACAAAAGCTGTTGAACAAAAATTTCAGGGAGTTGATCATTACATTCAAAAACTTGAAGGGTTTTAGGAATTGTTAATTGGCTTGTTGTAAATGCATTAAAAAGGTAGGATAGTATCCATGCCTCGCGTAGCTTCATATCATAATAAGTTTGAGGGAAATGTACAGGAATATGAATTACAACCCTTTTGATTAGCAACGCTTCAAGATTCGGAGCTTGAGTTAAAAGAAGCTGCCTTATTTCTTCAACAGTCACTATTCCTTAGCTTTCATATTTTTTTAGAGAATGTCCATGTATACATACAACTTATAAGTTGAATAAGTTGTCTAAGTTGTAGTATTGGACCGTGTTGAAAAATTTAAAAGAAGTCGATGGAAAGGATGCAGAGTTGTCCATGACAGAAATTAAATCTATGAAAGAACGACCGTGAAGTGATTTCACAACAACCAAATCTTGAGCATTGACAGGAGGATGGTTAATCTGCCGCACAACAAATACTATAGTCACTATTTTTTGCAATACTTTCGAACAAAAGTAGGCCCAGCGGCTGGAGAGAAGACGGGAGTTTAGAAGAGTTTTCCGATCCAATTTTAGAACAATTGATTTCAGTATCTGTACACATGGGTATTATTTTATTATGTTTTAATTGCACATGAAACACGCTTAATCCAGGAGACCAAGAGTCATGAAAAAATGAGTTTGAAAACATGCAGGTTAAAAATTGGGCCTAAAAAAATATACTTTCTTGCATTTATTTAAAAATAATGAAAATTATCGAATTTTTCAAAATATTGAAATAACGTTTTAGAAATCAAACTGAGGATCACAAAAAACCAAATTTCGTCAAAATCGGATGGGAAATGTAGAAGTTAGAGGGCGGCAAAGTTCTACAATTTGAATTTTTTTTTAATTTGGCGGGTCACTGTGTCCAATCAACGCAAAATGCACTCGAGTTACTTTGGATCTGTGCCATTGAAAAGTAACCTCATTTTTTGAAATGGATCTCTTTGAAATCTGGGTGTATTATGTCGCGTCATTTCCTTGTTAGTGTAATTTTGACATGTTTCTTTTTAAATCAAGGCACGATTAGAATTGCCTCATTTTGATTCGTCACGGTTAATTTTGAAAATTTAATTTGTTTGAATGAGGCATATCTTACGTGGTCAATAAGAAACACATTTCCTGCTGTTGAACAAGAAGAATCTTGAAGTGAAAAAACAATTTGTTGGTCACTTCCAACTTCACCTTCGTTTTTAGTTTTGCTTCTACAAAATGTTTTATCAACTTTTAAGTAGCTTGAACTTGCGTTGTTGCTTTTAATCTCAAAAGTGTTCTGTAATGAACCCGATGTAAAAGCTATATCATCCATGATGAGTCCTAAAACGAAAATATTTATTTTAGGATCGCGTTGCAATGAATATAGGTTTTCTAAAAATTTATTACTGTAAATAAAGCCACTACATAGTTTTTGATTATATCTCTTATTAAACCACATAATTACATGGCGAAATCAAATTGCAAATTAGATTACACTGTATATACTCACACATGCCATAAAAGTAAAAACAAGTTACAAAATATATTATATGCTATAATAATTATATGTTACTTTATAACTATAACTCTCCTTTGTGTCCTATTAAATTACAGCGTATAATTATTTATCCACTAATTTGCATTTGTAAAAATTATTTTTCTTACCACTCCAACGGTGCGATATATTGCAACTAAAAGACTTAGAAAAGGAAAAATATTGCTACAGAAAACAAAATCGTAATATTTTTGAGGAAAATTTCTAAGAATTTTGAGGCAACTGTAATAAATACGATTTTTGAACAATGTCTGAATAAGTAGTTAGATTCACGTGTACTGTGACTGTGTTTGAAAGGATACTTGAGAAACTACATTACAACTGCAATCTTAATGGTGAAATTCAAAGGTGAAATTAATACTGACAGGTCTAAAAGGGAAATTTATTATTGAAATCGAATTTTGGCTAATTATATAAGATGGTATGGGCCATTTGCCCATTGGTACCTTTCTAAAATTACACTCTCAGGGGGCATTCACGTTAATCAACTCTACCGTACCCAAGACTTTGAATAACTGGGTGGTCTATAGTTATAATTTTAGAAGTCATGGAATATTACAAACTTGCCCAAAGGGTTAAATGGGATACAATTATTTAGTCTTGAAATACATGCAAGGCCATAGGCAAATATAATTAATGTATGACATTTTTAGATCTGTTGTTTCATATTGACAGGGCCGGACAAAGGAATTACATTTAGGCAGCGATTTTCTTCTATACAAAATCCACCATCTTGATTGTATTAAAGGTTTTCTTTGATAAACCAAAATGCTGTATTTACATGTTTTGGAAAAGTGCAGAATGATCTATTTACTTGATTTAGAAAAGTGCAAAATGTTCTAATTACATGTATTTTCTTGGGTGTTAAATGTTTTATTTCCATGTCTTTTAAATGTGGATAATTTTTAATTTTGCAGGTATTTGAAAATTCAAATTATTTTTTTTTTACATAATTTTAAAAACTGCTAAATGTTCCATTTGCATGAGTTTTGAAAATTAAGGCAGCGGGGGCATCGTGTTGCTATCTTCTTGAAAATTTGGAACAAGTAAATAAATTCCTAGCTGCTATTTCCAGTTTAAAAATATCCGATTTTGAGAGTAAAATTAAGAAGCAGGGAGCGTAATAATTCTAATATGATTATATATGTGTGCGTGTGTTATTGTGGTAAAATAGTTTTTAATTGCGTTTGTGCAAGGTACAATGTGCCCTACTAGTTAGGTTTTTTTCATTCTTCCCAATAAGCTAATAAAATAATTACACAACACATATTTTCAAAATTCTTTAGAAACATAATATGTGCATCACATAAATATTTACACTATTTATTGCAATAATCAAAATAACTGTAACTGTCGAAGCACAAAATATAATTGGGAACAATTGACATATTTCAACACATGCAACAAGGCATTGTTTATTTTGAAAATCCGAATGAAAAAATATAAACATATATATAAAATACAAATATATTAAATCATTAGTTAAATGATTCAATACACTAAGATTACTTACTAGCTAGATATGTGCACAGTTTCTCAATCAGAAATCTAAATTTTTGTACAACTAAATAATTATGTAGATTAGTACATTCATTCCCGCACACCAAGACTAGCCCAACTTAAGTCAGTCTACTTTCTGCTAGTTCATTCATTATAGAAGTGACTGCATGAGCATGCAATGGGCTTCGACACTCTGGACATGTCTTTCCATCTCGGGCCCATCGGCGAACGCAATTTCTATGAAATATGTGAGTGCACTCAAACATAATAATGGCGTCCGTGGACAGAAATTCCATTGTGACCAAACAAATGCTGCAGACGAGCGTCTCTTCTTTTTCTAAAAGCGCCAACTGCCTTCTGCCGGTGTCCAGTATCCGCCTTGTTTGTGCTGTTCCATTGGCTCGCTCTCCAAAAAGCTCCACTTGCCTCTCGTACGATTTTTGGTAGACATCTAATGATTCCCTATGCTTCCCTAACTTTGCCAATAACACGGCAATATGAAGTTCCGTGTCCATGGACTCTTTATGACCAGAGCCAAATGTGCGTTGTTGTTTTTCATGAAGGATTGTAAGCACATCCAGAGCTTTATCGAATTTCTTCAACAATCCTAAGCAACTAGCAATTGAATCAAGTGTACTTAATGTATTTTTATGATCAGCTCCAAGAGTGGCTTCTAGAAGGGGATACAATGCTTTGTTTACGCGCAGAGCTTCCGCGAATTCGTGACAACCTACAAGCGTGTGTCCAAGACAGCGGTGAGCTTCGAGTGTATCCAAATGATTAGAGCCTAAGACCTTCCTGCTCTTCTCGTAAACAATTTTAAACTTCTCGCTTGATTTTTTGAATTTCTTAATTACATTGTAGCAATTAGCTATGAGGGATTCCGCTCGAAACGTTTCTGGATGATCTTCCCCAAGGACTGATGCATTTTTAGCTGCAATAGTTTCATACACAGAAAGAGCTTTTTCCGGATTACTTGATAAAGTAAAATAAATATGGTCATAAAGTTGTTCTGAAAACTCTTTAACTTCCTTTTCTTTCTGGAGTAGGCGGAAACAGTAATAAAGCTGAGTTTTCACCTTAACTGTCTCTGGATGTTCCAATCCAAACAAATGAATGAGCCTTTGATGAACGTCGTGAAGGAGTTGCCGAGCCTCTGAAGACTTGTTTTGATGCATAAAGACGGATGCCACGTTAAGCTGAACAGTGATTGTGAGTTCGTGATTTGGATCAAAATTCGAACTTTGGAGGATTTTATAAACTTTTCGATTTAAATCTAAAGCTTGAGCGTACTCCTTCATATTAAATAAATACAAAGCAAGCTTAAGTTGCGATTGAAGAGTCTTGGGGTATTTACATCCAAAATTTCCCTTGTACCCAGCAAACACAATTCGTTGCAAGTGAACAGCTTCTTCGAAATGTTCTTTCTTCATCAGTGCATCGGAAAACTTTGCTATTATTTCATAGTCCACAAGAACAGCGAACGATAGAGCGTTGAGGGACTCCTGTTGATTTCCCTTTGTAAAATCTGACTCTGAGTTTGTTAAGTGTTGAAGCCAAGCGTCGAAGCCGATTGTGAGATCTGAAAATTCTCCTCTAGTCTTGACAACCAAATCACGTATCCAATGCAAATCTTTTAGCTCCTTCTCTTCATTATACAAAAATAAATCCGCTGTGCTGCTGCTGACAGTGCTTGCTTTTAGTTCTTTGGATGCACCAGTTGGATCCATCATGACCAGAAATTTTCCAATTATTTCTGGACCAAAACACTCCGTGTATTTCTTAAACTGTAGTATTAGATTTTTCAGATAGCAATCCGTATGGCATGTAATTAATTAGAAGGAGTGCTGGATTTTTCTGAAAGTATTTAAACCAAAATGTTTACAGCATTAATAAACGTAGACAACTGTGTGTAATTATTACAATTTCTTAATTTTTAACGTCTAAATAAGTGATTTGATTCTCGCTTGGTGTACTGCGTTTGAATTAAAAGTATACGAGATAGAAAATAAATAAAACTGCAACCTTAATGGTGAAATTGGAAGGTAAAGGTAAATTTAATACTGACAGGTCCAAGGGATTATTAGAATCGAATTGTGGCTGAGTTGGTATGTGGGTTGTTACTCATTGGTGCCTTTCTAAAATGATACTCTCAGGGGTCATTCACGCTTCTCAACTATATCGTAGTCCAGGCTTAAAATAACTATGGGTGGTCTAGTTATAATTTTAGAATTCATGGAAAATTACAAAGTTGAGCAAAGGGTTAAAAGTCAAACAATTATTTATTCTTGAAACGCATGCAAGGCCAAAGGCAAATATACATATACTACATGTACCTATATAAAGTTTGTAGTTCGGGTGTTTTTCACATTGATCACATTAGTTTAATTTTAAACCTATAATTGTGTCGTGGTATACGACCTTTTGCATTTTTAGAATAGAAACAAAAATATAGTTTATGCCGACTTTGTTATTAAAATCCTTATACTGTACATCTTGCGATGCGAAAAGTCGCTACAGTTACACCGTGTCACAAGATCTATTCAGTTACAAAAGTTTCTGACGATGAGAAATAAAATAGTGGTTTGCAAAAGGCATGCCAGGAATTAAAACATTATTAATTAATTGTATCGTAATTTCAACAGTTTTTCGATGGCAACAATGTGTACATATATATCGCATGTAAATATATAAAATAAAACATTTCCAGTTTAAGCTAGAAACAAAATAAACTGTAATTATACATAATTATATGTCAAAAAATTACTAACTATGATATACATCATGCGTAAAATATTAAATTACAATGTTTTAAAAAGCGCGCAAAATGTATATTTACATTTTTTCAAAAATGAAGAATCTTTTAATGAAAAATGTTTTCAAATTGTGTAGAAATATAATCTATTTTTATTTGTATGAAAAATGTAAAATTTTCTGTTGACAAGTTTTTTTTAGTGTAATTAATTTATTTTAAAATAGTTTTGAAAATTTTAAATCGATCCATTCATACATTTCCAGCTGGATCAAGATATTTTAGAGTTTTTTAAATACATAAAATTTTTAGTTTTTGATAAAATAGGAAATGACGCGTTTTGCTTCTCCACAGACGATATTAAGTATTATTTGTAATTGTTTGATAATAGGTAACTATTTAAATTTCGCAGATTTTAGTATTTTGGATGACTTATGATTTTTGATTTGATGTCCAACGCAGAATATAACTTGAAACATTCCTATCCATAAACTTCTAGTTCTTTAAACATTATTTAGAATAATACGTAACCAAATAATTTTATTACAATTGCAAATCAAACCTGTACACTATGAATCATGAATATCGATACGTGATATTGTCAACAATTGTTCTTAATTAATGTGTTTCATTTTACTATATTATACAGTTGAAATTATGATGGTGAGAAAATGAGTTTCGAATACAGTTTAGTCTCGAAACGTAAAAGGACTGAAACTAATTTTGATAAGTTGAAACAGACTGACAAACCTACTGGTTTATCTGAAACCACATCCAAATCAACAGTCATTTATTAGCTGTGAGAAAATTAAGAAAGTACCTGCAATTTTCTCTAATCCAAATATAATAGAACACAAGATCGTGATATTTAATTGTAACACGTTTGGAAATAACGTTGACATGTTTTTAATTTCGTCTGGAAGAATTACGCTGAGCTTCAATTTGGTCACTGTTAGGATAGTGTCTCCAGGCAAATTAGTTACACCATCTGGTCCAGTATGTTCAAGCGAAAAGAAATTCATCAGTTTTTGAGGGTTATTTTCCATTTCCCCTATCACTCTAAAGGACCGATGCAAATTAACTTTTTGGAGACGTGGGAAATATTTGTGTGGAATATTAAAGTTTCCTGGATTATTTTGTGAGGCAAGGGAATTAAAATCAGCAGCCGCCTGATCCACAGTTATTTCTCCAGCTTGAATTCCGCGCCCAATCACATCTCCAAGAAAAAGAATTTTGGGGACGACATGTAGTCGCC
>JAQFZE010003654.1:0-12271 GCA_034695245.1 Dicyrtomina saundersi
GTCTTCAATAATCGACATTAAAAATTCAATATTTTTTCCATCGCCAAAGTTGAGGTCGGTTAATGAAATTCAACCTCTTAAGACCACTGGGGTTCTCTGGGACACGGCATCTAAAAGAAACTCCTGGGATTTCTGTGCAACTTTACAGTATGTACATACATATCTGTAGTTCGACTTCATTAAAACTTTGACAAGCAAGCGTTTTGTATACGGTTTTACAAACACCTTTACTCGGCTCGGGAAACATATTTTTAAATCTAAAGAAGATCACTTACTCGAAATATTTAAGTTTGAGGTTTTTACAAATTTGCAAATAAACTCACATAAACCTTCTAAAGTTACTTTCACTGCTGGTGCTTACGTTTTTAAACGATCGATAAGTCCTTCAATCTACGTCATATTTCGTTTAGTTAAAAAGGAACTTTCTCCTTATGTTTCACGAGTTTGAGTTTAAGTTGATGCATCAAAATGCTATAATCAATTTTTCCATGTTATCTATTATCTACAGCGTAAGTTAAGGACTACACGTCTAGCTGCAAATTCGCAGACTTAGACTGTACATATAGGTATCAATTTAATTATTTTACAGTATCTTCTACTTATAGTTAGTATCTAGCGACTGACTAAGAGAAAATTTTTAAAAAAATCGTTTTGTTTTTGTATTAAGAATAAGTAAAATTATTAAAGCAGTATTATAAGATGTAGTCAAGGGTAGATCCAAGAGGGGGTGCTAAGGTGCTTTATCCCCCTTGAATAAAATGTTTAACATTGCATAGATAGAAGCGGCTATTCTGCACGATGCCCGCTTAACATGTTTAATTGTTAGCCCCCGCCAATGAGAAATTTCCGGATCCGCCACTGGATGTAGTTGCTACGCTTCTCGTATAAATTGTATAAGAAGCACTCCTTCCTTACCTTAATTTTGTTTTTGGAATGTATATTTATTAAATATATATTTATAAAGATACAGATATTAGTAATGTTTTTTTTTCAATAACAAGTAACTTGACATTTGCTTTTTTTGGCTTATTTTGCACAGTTAATTCCGTTGTACTGTGGTCAGCAAAAAACGAAATTAAGAGTAAGTCCTGGAAATTGAAATAAAAACTTTGGCTTTAAAATAAAATAGATGGCTGTCAGTTGTCACTAGAATACGTAATCATGTAGTCGAAATTCTGTCTGTGTCAACCGAGACAACAATAACAATCTGATACTGATGTATTTTTTTTCACAAATTAAATGTTGGAATGGTAGAAAATAAAAATTTACTTATGTTGTTGTGGTTTGCATTAGTTATGCATTATTTTTACATAAATGTCAATATAAGTAAGTTTTCAGGATCTTACACCGTCGTTTTTTTTCAGTACAATTTTGTGTTCTTTCAAAGCAACAGAGCATCTCAAACTTCTTGTAGAGAGACACAGAAAAACTTTAAAACGGGTTCAAATAAATGGAAGTTTGTTAAGTTCTTCGAATCATTTAAAGAAGCGCGGATAAGTATCGCCGTTAATTAGAGAAGGAGATACTCTAACACGTCAACTATTGGAGATTTATCGATGACTACGTCAGTGACAGTTTACTTCTGCTTTCTCTCACGGAAAGACTTTTAAAGCAAAAATAGAGTTAGTGAATCAAGAGAGGAAGAACTCAAAAGCCAGTCGTTAGCCACTTATTTAAAAGTAGACTTTTAATTTTTTTAATTCCAACCACATAACTTTAATTTTAATTATTTCGGTTTAATAAAAATTTCAATTTAATTTCAATTATAATAATTTTAATTATTGTTTACAGTGATATGTAAAACAAACACTGATTTTCTTCTTCTGGAAAACTATTTGTAAAACTGCCAAAAAAAGGGTGACTTCATAAATTATATTACAATATTTGCCTCTACTGTCTACTGCCATTACTTATTTTCATAATTAACTGCCAGCTTACTGCTTATACTCTTTTTACTACTGCCCATTGCCTTTATGCCTAACTTTTACAATAATTCTGCATGCATATGCCTAGGCTGTAAATGCGATATAACTATGTAGTTGTTTCCACAAGTTAAATTCTAATGTTGATATGACATTATAAAAAACATTGATTAAAGTCATTCTTTAGATTGACGCCACTTAAATCGTTTTGTGGTATTTAATAAGACGTAACGCAACAGATGGATTTTCAGCCATTTTGTAATGAAATACTGAAGACGTTTGAGTCTGTTAAAATTCCATCAAATACCTTTACCTCAAAAATAATAGAAATGCACCTGATCTCGTTCTGAAGTTTCGATTCCCTGTAGGATCTTAAAAGGCTTAAAATGAATTTTATATTTTGTAGTCACATTTAAGTGCTGTCACTAAAATATTGTAGATTTTGAAAATTTAAAATAAAATCAGTTATATGTTATATCATTTGCATGCTACAACGCAGAATTTAAGCAATCCAAAACATAAAAGATAAAATGTGTTTTTTTTTGTTGTTTTCAAAGATCAAGAATTTAGAGCAAGTTAGAAATAACACAATAAAATAGATTAATAATGATTTATAGTTTCTTCAACCTCTCCGTGTGATGTTGAAAACCAGTAAAATTTAATTTAGTCGAGTAGTTTGTAAATTAAGAAATTTACTAAATGGTAACTACCCAGATTTTTACACTTGAGCTACCTTAGAGCTATTTAAAACATAAGTAAATTTAGAAATAGCCGGCAATTGGTGTTACGTTACAAATGGGAGAAACACAGTACTTTTAGGTTTATTATTCACATTAAACTCAAAATAACATTGAAAACTGTCAATGCTACACTTCCCCATTTTTTTCAGGTACCGTAAAGCATCGCATAACCGGGAGCAACAGTACCCTGCCCACTGGTACCAGAAAAACTCGTGCCTAGTTCACTCGTACTGGCGTTATTCTTACCAAGTCCACTCGTGTCCGTCTTACGCTGCCTACTAGTACCAACAAAAGTTGAAGCAAAACAGAACTTTTTGTGTAATTCTAGGAAAGCAATATTCTACGTATTTCTGAAAATTAAAGTTTCACCAATTTAAAATCATTTTTGTGACTACAAACAGATTTTAGTTATACAACAAGGAACTCGTCACTAGTGGAAAGTAATTTATCCTAAAGCTTTTGATAACTATTTGTAATTAATTACGGGTCTAAATTAAAGTTTACGCAACTCCTTTCTAAAGTTATAAGAAGCTTTACAGTACAAATAAAAATCAGCATTTATTTTTGGAATGTGTTCACTAAGGCTGGTAATACTAAATGTGTAATTTTCTAAATAGTTACATAAACATAAGAACAAGATGTACACGTTTTACTATGTACTGAAAATTTAATGCTTTTAAACTCTATCCGTATTAGTAGATTCAAGGAAAAAATTTAGTAAAAGCAAAACATTAATACGAATTTGCATTTTTGTGAATTGCAACGTTCCACGCCACCTAAATATTTTCAATTTTAAATTCAAGTCAAATTATAAATGTGGAATTCTCAAAGATGCATAGTGTATGTGACACAACATCTCGAATTTGAAGCTATACGTTTTGGTCTGCTTTTGGACGATCTGTAATCAGTTTCCTATTGTTGTAGCCTGTATTTTAAACTGTGGCTATTTCAACATTGAGTAGAAAAGGGTTTGTTACATTTGCTTTCCCCCCATTGGGTTTCCATCGTCTGTTTTTAATTTTTGGTTTTACAAAGTTCTTCATTGTGTTGCAAATTGGGCAAAAACCAAGCAGTGAATATTAAGGGTAGATGAATACGCTTAGCAGTATTTTATTGATATGAATCAGCTCAAAAAAAAGTGCCTACCAAGTTGTGATAAAAAATCAATACAAACCTAATAGTCATTTCTAAACAGCGGTCTATTGATTCCCCCAATCTGAATTTAAAGAATGTGTTTAAACAGTATTAAAAACAATAATAATTGTTTCTAATGCTTGTAAGATGATTTTAAGTTTTTTAGTTTGACTTTTCATCGCGAAAAAAATGGAAAAACTTTTTTAGCTCGAAAGACTAAACACGGACTGCGATCAAATTTTTCGCCAAAACTTGTAAATCAATGGACTTGGCTTTCCTGAACATTGTTACATTCGGGATACTCAAGATTTTAGAGGGCTTAGCTGCGTAATGCGTAATCGTTGTACGCTGCAATAAATCTTAAAAAATAAAATATTTTGTACTAAAAAAGCGCATTAGCTGGTAATGTAAGACTGGAATATTCATATGTTAGACAAAGTTCTTAAGTTTGAATTAATTTACTCTCGTTGTACATAAACTGTGTGAAATTGGTCAGTCCAATTAAATTCATGTTGTACGGCTATATTGTTTTATGGCTTAGGCAGGTTGTAAGTTGTAAGTAGTGGTATTAAATAAACAAATATACAAATTATTACAGGTACAGTTTTTAGCCCAACGCAACGCCCAACGTCTATATTAAAATAATGCTATCAGCAACTCCTTCCATTGTATCTTATAGTTGCACATACAAGTACATTGTTGGTTTTCATCGAATATCTTATTCAAAAAAAAATAATAGAATGCGTTTGATATCGTTCTGACGCTTTGCCTTTCGTAGGTTGAAATAATAATGCATTTTATATTTAGTAGTCAAATTCAATATGGAACTATAAAACGGACTAATATTTTATTTTAACTCAGTGAGAGTTCCCGCATGTTGTTGAAATCCAAGGCGATTTTATATTAAATAGAGCTGTTTCTTTTAAGAAATAAAGTTGAGCCTTAAAGCTGGATTATAGCTCAACGCCGCCTAGATTTCATTTTTATGCTCGTACGGCTACACATAATTTACATCTTTGATTTAGCTTCTGCAAAATAAATACATATTGCTAAATTAAAAGATTTCCTACACTTTGCTTGCAAAACACACCAATTAGCATTTTCCATAATTAACACTAACAATACGTAATTGGTGTTCTCTCAGAACTTCTCTGTGCCGGCAGCACAAACCAATTAAATACCCTCGTAAAAACACATGCACTTACTTAATCCATTCAATAGAATTACTGCGTCTAACCTTGCTGTGCAAACTATCGGTTTATTACTTAAACTAAAAATGGACTAAGATAACGGGAATCACATAGGATTAGCATACAGCCTTGTATTAGAAATATGCAAAATATTATGCATAACAAACTAGCTACATTTCTTCAAGAAATTGCCACTAATCACAAAATTTTATCACTCATTATTTTTTACAGCAAACTGTGCAACACTATTTTCAATGAAAAAGATGAAATTAGGTGCAAGTACCGTATAAATTTAAACTCGAAAACCAGTCTACAAAACATTAGATGGTCATTACTAGAATCTTTAATAGTACGTTTACTATATTTCCTCACGCATATGCCAAGACAATATTTACATTGTAGCAAAGTACGTAATTAAACCAGTTCAATCTTTAGATGACGTGTAAATTTCAAAACATCGTTAAATTCAGTCATTAGATTAACGCCAATTGTATTATTTCACGGTATTGAGAATACTTTAAGGTCTTTTGTGCTGCTTACATCGTTTAGCTCGATGCATATAGAAATAATAACGACAACCCAATGACAAGGTTTCCTACGTACCTTGAACAACTTTTTGCTTGAACTTTATACTTGTTTCATTTTACGTTTGCGCTAGAATCTAACTGTGAAATAAATCAATGCCAATTTCGCAAATGTAAGAATGCCCCTTCTTCGACCAATAAAATGACAAAATTCACAAGAACACTCAGCTATAACTGCAGCAGTGCAGGCTTCACTATCTAAAAGTTTCTTCATTGCATTGCATGTTAAGCAAAAGAAATATCGTATAATGATCTAGTTTAAAATTTTAAAAACAATGCTAAACACAATATTATTTGATTTTGGTTTGTAACACACAGCAGTTGACATTTTCAGTTTCAAACATGTATTTTCACGGTTACAAAAGTTTATATTAACAAATGCGTTTTTGAAAATTATATTACTAATTCTTTAGACTTGAAAAAGTGTCTTTGTACTATTTAAGAGAAAAACAGAAAACGAACCGCGACTTGCTACAATACTATTTGACACAAAGATCAAAATTTGAATTGCAGAAAACTAATGAAATTCAAATGGCGCAAAAACTTGAAACACTGGAATATTCTTAGTTTCAGAAAGTTCCTAAGTTTAAATTAGTTTTACGCCATTTTAAATAAATTATGTGAAATTGCACGAATTGGGCGGTGGAACAAGTGGGTTCATGTCAACCACATTGGTTGAAAAACGCTATGTATAATCCTTTTGCAAACTAACAAAAAATTTATAAACATATTCATTTAATTTACCTAAACTTTGTCAGTGACAAATTGTCACTGGTACTTTCGCTTTCAAACGATCGATAAGTCCTTAAATCTCTGTCGTGTAGTTAAGAAAGAACTTTCTGCTGATGTTTCACGAGTTTTCGATGGTTTCCATTAAAGTGCCATAATCTTTTTCAGTGTTATCCACAGAGTGAGTTGCAGTCGCTGCTTTCATTTTACATACGTACCAGCATGAAGAAATGCTAAAAGTACAAATCCAGTTTTAATTAAAAATACGAAAAAAAAACTTCACTTTAATACTTACTTTAAATTCAAAATAGCATTTGAAAACCGCAAATGCAGCACTCCCAAAATATTTCTAGGTACCGCAAAGCTCCACATAACCCTCAGAGGAATTGCATCAAGCATATTTCCTTGTAATTAAAACCAGAAAGTAATTATAATCCAGAGTATAGGGCAAAATCAACAATATTTGGTGCAATGTTTACGACCCCTGGACTTACTGCGGGGACCCAGAAGTTAAAGTAATCCCCCAGGAGTTATTTGCAGCTTTACGGTACAGAGTTTGACGTCATTACAAGATTACTAAACAAGTGTTTTATAGTAGAAGTTTAAAATCTAGATACTTATAAACTGTGGTAAGCTTCACATGGTTTTTGAACCTTTGAATAAACACACTGCATCAAGCTGGAATAGTATAATAGATTATATTTTCATTTTGCAAATTCTAACTAACGGAAGCGGTGCGACCTTCTTTGGTTTCTTATTTATTACTTAATTTATAATTTAAATGTGCTTTTTTTATTAGAAACAAGTATTTATTTTATTTGTGTTTGTTAATTGCACTGCATCTTCTGTATTTAGTCTTTGTTTATTGCATTGTGTGTTATATTAAAACATTGAAGAGATTTCTCGGTTTTATGTGTTTTATAAACAGCTTAACGCCATTGTAATGTTCAAAGAAGGCTGAGGCTTCCACAGCTTTATAGCTCCTGGTTTATTCGGATTTTAATAAGAAAAAAACCAAGAGTAAAAACATTTTCGGTTTGTAATTTGCCAGTATTTGTATTGATTAGTTCGATTTATATATAAATAATAAATATTACGACTAAATGATAAAATTTTCTACACTTATTGAACAACTGTGTTCTTGGATTTTAAACTTGTTTCACTCTACGCTTGCGCTAGGATAGGAACTGTAAAATTTCGGAAATTTAAAAATGCCCCTTCTTTGACCAAAAAATGAAAACATTCATGAGAACGCTCCGCATGTACTTGCAGCAGTACTATCTATTGGTTTGTTTTCCTTCGACGTCTGTAAAGCATTAAATGAAATAACTTCAAATTTTAAATACGATCCCATGCTCTGTATATTTAGGTTTTAAGTATTCACAAATTTACAAGTTATAATGTAAGTCAAATGTGCAAACAAAGCCTCATCTTTAACGTGTATTTATATAAAAGGGAAACAGAAAACCAACAGATACTTCCTGTAAGACTTGCTAGAATACAATTTCATATTAAAATTACATTCCTTACAAAAAACTTATAAAAATTAAATGAAAAAACTGCTAAAACTGGATTATTTATATTTAAACAACGTTCTTTAGTATGAATTACTTGTACGTCATTTTATGTAAATTACGGGAAATTTTAGGGAATTTAGTAGTTAGAAACTTCGTATTCCATTCGAGTGTTGTTGAAGCAGGCGATGTATATTGCTGTTGCAAACCAACAAGAAAATAAACATATTCAATTAATTCGACTAAACGTTTTCACAGGTGCTTAAGTTTTCAAACGATCGATAAGTCCTTCAATCTCTGTCGTGTAATTAAATATGAACTTTCTGCTTATTTTTCACGAGTTTCTGTTGATCCATCAAAGTACCTTAATCTTTTTTCATGTTATCCGCAGAGTGAGTTGCTGCCGCTGTTTTCATTGATCCAGCATGAGAAAATTGTAACAGTTAAAAATATGACTAGAACAGGAGGAAAGAAAAACACTATTTAAATTTTTAATCTGAATTTGAAAAAATCTGAAAAATTTGTCATTGCAGTAAAGGTTATGCATAGCATGGAAAAATCCATTTCGGTGGACACTAAAAAACGAGAGATCAATGAGCCGTGTGTTTCATATTTCCAAAAAAAATATCGTTTGAAGAATTTAGCAGTAGTTGGCATTTATATTGGTGCAAGAGGATTACTGTTAAAGTTTTTTCAAGATTTCTTAGCTATGTTTCACTTGCCTTCTAAGTTAATTAGTTAATGAACGAAATCGCATTAAATGCTATTAGAGGATCTATCCAGGTTTATAATCACCACATAAATACTTATTAGAGTTAAATTATTTCACACGCCTATTTGTAATGTTTTCCAACTACAGATTTAATGTGAAAAATATTGTGAATTGTATACTGAGCCGTAAGGCTATTGTAGTTGTACAACAGTGGCTGAATAAAGTTTATATATAAAAAAATATTCAAAAGTTGTTGGGCGGTTTGTCTGAGAAGTGAGAGGTTTGAGTTTTAGTAGTACATTTAATTATTATGTAATTTTAAATACAAATACTGGAAATTATTATAAACAAATTAATTTTTCTCATGGCATTTATTTTATTACAGTCATTTTTTAAAATGACCAGCAAATTCCTATATATCAACATGATTTGTCGAATAAGAATTTCCATGTTAAAAGGTCAAAACAAAATATGGATTTAAATTTTTTTTTAAACGAATACGGGCATTTGCATTCGGCTTATATGTGTAACAGGACTGAGTCAAGCATGCCGAACTGAAATATCTACATGTGTTTCGAAAACTAAACAATACGCTCACCTCGATGCCGCTAATGCTTGCAAATAGCAATAAATAATTCTATGCAAACTGTAACACGTCACATTTAAAATTTAGAAATTCCAAATCTTTACTATTGCCCTTCCTAAAATTGGTCTCTGCAAATTCCTAGTTTAAATGTACAGTACTTTTAAACTAGGACGTCGCACCTAAATTACTGAGTATTTTGAGGACTCAACTTTGTGTTTTGTGAACTTTAAATACGAATAGTATGTTAAAAAGATTATACCTGTACCTGTACCCATGCTTCAGTACAACAGTAATATTACTGAGAGAAAATCGTCAATGTAGCTTAGAGTTAGTTTAACGCCGTGTAAAATAAATTATGTTATATAGCTAATGTAGTATCAAATGGGTGAGAGTCAGTCCTTTCCTAAGTTGTATAATTAGTATTCCATGAAAAATAAAAAAAATAAATAAAAATCAGTTGTGCGTTTGCGCTTCCAAACGAACTATGACATGTTCAGTCATTCAGTCTCTGTCCTACACATAAAAAGACCATTTTTAAACAGCTTATAAATATTTTTGGAGTGGCAGCCCGGCGCTTGTTGAAGACACGGCGCTTATTTGAGGCCGGAACTTATTTGTTTTTGTAAAGTTTAAGATCAAAAAATGTAACTAATGTATACAAAATTACCCCTAAAACCACAATTTGTAAGTTGATTTTATAAACTTTTACAAAATAATGCGTGTTAGTCATTACTTTGGCTTGACCAAATTGTAATCTTACTATTATTCACCTGTTTTGAATAGACTCAATTCAAAAATTTAATAAGCGCCCCGGCGCTTATTTGAAGAAATTCAGTAATTAAATCTCTAATTTAAAAAATCTTTAATTGTTTTAACAATTAAATTTTGACTTATGTACCAACAAAACATTTACTACTGAAACAATCTATAGTGGCACTTTTTTTTGAAACTTGAAGAAGTAGCTGTTTCAAACCGATGTTTGTTTTTTCTTTACTGTATATTTGACCAACCAGATTTTTCCAGATCACACAATGAACTCTTTTTCAGAAGAAAGTAAATTGCATTTAAATATGAGCATTTATAGTCACGATACTTCTGTTTACCTCCATATTAAAAATTAGAGTTTTTATTATATCAAACTCATAAAGCCAGAACATAAATTTTGAAATTTTCCTTAGAGCCTTCCTATATCGTTGGTGAAGAGTCTTTATGAAGTACTAAGTCCAGTTCACAGCTAAAATCATTCTGTTGCAAGTCCATTGGATTTTTAAAATCACTGTGTCGTAAGTCCATTCAATTGGCTGCACTAGCAGTTATTAACTCAATGGACTTGCGACAGAATGATTTTAGTTGTGGACTGGACTTACGCGATAATGACTCTTCACCGGCGATATACTGCTTTCAGGATGCGAGAAAAAATATAACTTAATAAATTTCACGTTCTAACAGGTGTATATTATGGTATGAGTGCAAATATCTGCTCTATTCCACTTAATTAAATTTTTTGCATGTACATTACGTGGCTTACACAAACTCTGGCGTGTGCAAAATTTTAATTTAAGTAATAAATGGTATTAAAATTTTGCAACATAGATCAATTAACTAGGAAAATTTGCAATTTTCTGTATATGGTAGAAAAACGGCAACTAAATGTTACTAACATCATCGTTGACGTCTTGGCGTGCGAAAAAATCATTTAAATGTGTAAGAAAATGGGCTGCAGTGTCAGTGCCATAGTATTCCAAAATTCAATAAAACGTGACAATTGTTTTAGGCCGGAGACAGAACTTCTATTTATCTATTATTTCCTGAAAAGCACATTAATTAACCTGCTAGACTTTATAGCTGCTCATGTGAAATATAAAAATCGAACGACGTTGAAGCTGCCCAAATAAAAATAATTAATAATTAATGATATGTGTGACACAGCAAGACTTTTCATGTCAAACGACAATTTTTTCCATTTCCCCAGCTACAAAGTTGACGGCAAAAAATTTGTAACAAAATTACCAATAACAAAGTGTTTTAGGCCTGAGGCCACTCGCCACTCACACATGTTTATGGTGGATATTTGACACTCTCGTCCTAGACGTGTTCCGCCTTCCGCGTGGACATTTTACTCCGAATATTAAAATGACAAAACAAGTTCTCATTTCTAAAAAATTTAAGTTTTTTTTATAATAACCATTAATACAATAAACTCGCAATAACCTTCTGTCATTCTTCAGTTTATGAATTTTGGATATTTTGAAGATTATATACGAATGCCCAAATTATCAGAATAGGTTTATTTTAATGTGAATTTGATACTGGGAGGAAATTGTCCTCGGTTCGTTGAGAGGATAATGCCTGGGAGCAAATGTATATTTATTAAATAAATATTTATAAAGATATTAGTAATATAGTTTTTTTCAATTAAAAGTAATTCGACTTTTGCATTTTTTTTTGCTCATTTTGCACAGTAAACTCTGTTGTACTATGGTAAGCAAAAACTGAAATTAGGATTAAGTCCTGAAAATTGAAATGAAATCTTTGGCTTTAAAATAAAAAATATGGTTGTCAATTGTCACTAGAATACGTAATCATGTATTCGAAATTCTGATACCGATGCATTTGTTTTTACAATTAAATGTTATAATGGTAGAAAAATAAAAATTGTGTTATGTTGTTGTGGTTTGCATGAGTTATGCATTATTTTTACATAAATATCAATGTAAGTTTTCAGGATCTTACACCATCGTTTTCTCAGTACAATTTCGTTATCCTCGAAAGCAACAAAGCATCTCAAGCTTCTCGTCTCTCTGAGACACAGAAAAATGTTAAAATGGGTTCAAATAAATGAAAGTTTGTTAAATCCTTTGAATAATTAAAAGAAGCGCTGATAAGTATCGCTGATAATTGGAAAAGGAGATATTCTAACACGTCAACTATCGGATATGTATCCATGACTACGTCAGTGACAGTGTACTACTGCTTTCTCTCACAAAACGACATTTTAAGCAAAAATACAGTTAGTGAATCAAGAGAAGAAGACCTACAATAAAATCCAGTAGTTAGCCAATTATTCGAAAATAAACGTGAATTTTGATTTTTAGATGCTGAGCTTAAGCATCTATTGTAATGGTCATGTCCGTCCGTCTGTCCGTCCGTCCGTCCGTCG
>JAQFZE010003655.1:0-12270 GCA_034695245.1 Dicyrtomina saundersi
TATGTAGAGGTATTATAACATTGAAAGCATAGGAGTTTAGCCAGGGGTACAAGCTCAGTACACTATGTAGAGGTATCCACTATGAGGAGGTACACTATGTAGAGAGTGGACTGTATTCATGTATTCAAGAAAACAATTTTACTAACTTCACTGGCTCCTGCCAAATACGCCCATTATTCGACCTAATTTTCGTTGTGCTTGCTTCTTCTCCGTACATTAGGAGGATTCCTAATGGAGCTTTCTATGTGCAGTGTTATTAAAAGCGAATACAGTGCAAAGCTATGGAGCTTTTGTACTACTTACGTGCTTACGGAATATACCAGCAGTTTCAGTTTAGAATTAAACTAAACCGACATATCTTTAGACACATGTGAATACATACCATAGCACATATAGGCGTGAATTCCTCACGAAACCAACCGTGAAATATTAAGTGACTCTTAACCCACAAATTACGACAATATTTTGTGTTCATTTAAAAGTGATGAGAAGTGACGCTACATTCGAAGCAAAAAAATCAATGAAATTCAACGTCGAGAGCCTCTCCATCGTGTTGAACCCTCCGACTTTAATTCCAACATTTGGAATTGATCGCACAACCCGCGAGATTTCAAGCGCATTATGCTTATTTGCTCGAGCTACACACTGCGCCCACCCATTCCTACTTCGCCCCAAATCGCCGACACCTCGATGCGCCGCAATGAGAATCAGGTTTTTGTACTCTGACATCTGCTCCGGGATCTTGAACGCTTTCTCGTACATAACGATGTACACCAACATGCTAGTCAGCCCAACATATACATCGAACATGGCAACTATTAGGTCCACATGGGCAAATCGGATAAAGAAGAATGTTCCTCCGATGCTGAAAGCGAAGCAGCTCAACTTCCAGTAGAAAATGAGGCCTGCGTTGCTCTGGTTAAAAAGCTGAATGGTGATCTGTAGATGGCGACAGTGGCGAATCGCATTTTAGATGCTTTCTCTTTTGCTAAACCCCGTCCTCCTAAATCAAACATGTCAAACAAATTAATGAACAATATTATTGTTTAAACAAAACTGGCTTACAAAGTTAGGAGCCACGTACATTGAATTTGTTAGTGATTGAATTCCGGAAGACAGCTCCTCGTGTAGGTGTTCGAAAAATAACAACTGAAGATTATTTCCGAAATAGAGGCAGCCAAAACCAAAGACGCCAATTGAATATTCAATTGACCCCAAAATGACGAAATTCAAAAGTGTCTTGTGGTCCTGACTCAAAAGTTGAAAAAGAAGCTGAGGTCGCGTTGGGTCTGCGAAAGCAACAACTTCTCCAAATGTAAGCATTACCAAGAGCATAACCGGGAGAACAATAAGTATGAGTTTCTGCAATGATAATTTTGATTGTGTTTTTGGATTTCGCCCTTTGTTTTGAACTTTGCTTGATATCTCATTCCGTACAATTGATAGAACGCCAGCCCATTTCTTACAGTTAAAGGCAAAGAGTCCCATCAACGGAAATCCAATCATGCAGATAACGTGAAATGAAAAATGGTTGAAGTTAAAAGTTCCGTAAGTTGCTGTGTTGTGGACGAGCGTGCAGAATGTAAACTCTATGTGTAAAACATAGACCCAGAAAATAAGGAAATAAAAATTCCAAATTATTCTGTTCAATAGCGATGTTTTTTCTATTTTTTGAGTTGTAGGATTAAAATGAAAAGGAATGATGCAGAGTTTTGAAAGTAATTTGAATGCAATCCAATTCGCGTAATTTTCACGTTTAGACAACATTTTGGTTTCGTATTTTTCAGTTGAAAACTTTACAAAAATTAATGGATGCTTTCATGAGCACATAGGTGATACAAGTGCTAAATCGCTTCGGGAATGTGGAAATGAGCGAAGTAAAATTTTGGTGTTTCTGGTTTGTTCAGTAGCATAGCTAAAGGAGTCTTTAAGCCTTATACTAAAGTATTGGGTCAAAGCGGCAAGGGCAAATTGCCTGGTAACCATTTAGTTATACAATTTTAGGTAAGTAGAGCTCAACATTTCGTGACGCACATAAGATTTAAAAATAAATTTATACGACGGAGAAAGACGAAGGAACTTAAATTATTTATTGTTTCTTTAGGAGCGAGAGAGTCAGATAAAGGAATTGTTTAAAATATTCACAACATGGACGTCAACTGTCAACCCCCCCGATAATTTAATGTTGAAATAGCGTATGAATTGAATGATTATGTGTTTATATAAACTCGTCTCGCTTATCGTTAGACTTCTCAGATGGGCGTGAAATATCGTTTAATATGATGAATTACCTAAATCTCAAAATGACATCCAGTAGTAGTAGTAGTGTTTAAGGTATGTAGCTCAACTATTCTACAAGCAAATAAACTAGGTGATGCTTTTCTATGCTAATTATATAAGCCAACAGTATAGTATATAACCAGACGATGGAATAACCTTAAAGCTTTCGTGATAATTATTACACAGAAAACCAAGTAGAATATTTCCGGAGGTATTTCTATGTTAAAATCTAAAACGCAACTAATTCAAAATTCACTGTGACTTAAACGAGAATTTTGTGGTTTTGCTTTTTGTCTGACGCTTTAGTTTCGTCGTCACCAAAAACTTAAACTACGCAGTAAAAATGAATCGGTTGCTTTTAGTCACCACTGCGTACTTAGCACTTTTATTCAAAATGTGAAGAATCAAAATCACAAATA
The DNA here is from genome assembly GCA_034695245.1 of Dicyrtomina saundersi. Lineage (NCBI taxonomy): Eukaryota > Metazoa > Arthropoda > Collembola > Symphypleona > Dicyrtomidae > Dicyrtomina > Dicyrtomina saundersi. Next base: position 2,700 of record JAQFZE010003655.1, read on the forward strand.
TTGATTTTTAGATTTTTTGATTTTTAACTAAAAACAAAATGCGTTGTTTACAAAAAAAAATAAAATATGATGATCCTAAAAGCATGCAAATTGAATGGTTCTACACTAAAAACAACATGATCATTAAATATCCTCATGGGAGATAGGTATATGCCATACTTTAAATTAAAGCAGTTTTGTAAATTATAATTCCTTACTGATTCCATGACGGCGTATTTGTATTTGAGAAGTCCTCACTGTATGGTGAGCAGTGGTTGATATTAAAAATTAACATGAATCGGAGCTTGACCGGTAGTCAAGACGCTGTATGACTACTTTTCAAGCATAAGTGTGTCCACAAGGGACTCCAGCATCGTCATATTCATTGTTGCTACCATTCCCTTGTCTACGTAGTAGCTCCTGCCCAACAGATACACTTTCATTGGCTGCATTGATTTAAGCTCCAACGTTTTTAACTTTCTTTCTCTCCTCGTTCCACACCTCGTGTCTTGTTTCCATTCCTCAAGGAGATCGCACGTCTGAGAGTAAAACGTGGCAACGAGATAGAAAGTCACAAAAAGACCCACGCTGCATTGAGAAGCCAGGAAGGCTGAGAACAGTGCTATGACGCCTGTGTGTTTAATCATTATGTACGCTGAGTATACGAAGGTGGACCCAATCAGTGACTTGTTATACGATCCAACCACCCCGTAAATATCTTGTCCGTGCTTCACAATTAAATACAGTTGTGTGTAAATGCGTGTCTTAGTATCCCACTCCCGCAGATTATCTCTTGACAACGTGTTGGTTCTTGAACTATGCAAACAAATAATATCGTGTGTGAAGAACCAAAATGACTCATATAAAATTTAATCTACAATAAAAATGAGCTATGTTATAAAACCAAAATGCGAAACATGCGTAGAATGTTATAAGAGTTTCTGAAACGTGTAAAATGTTGTATTTACATGCTTTTGGAAAGTGTAAAATATTCATTTTGCGTATTTAGAAAAAGTGTAGATTGTTTTATTTACATGTTTTTGAAAAATGTACAATGTTTATTTTGCTTATTTAGAAAAAGTGTAAATTGTTCTATTTACATGTTTTTGAAAAGAGCAAAATATCCTATTTACAAGATTTTAAAAAGGTGCAAAATGTTCTACTTCCATATGTTTGAGGAGTGCAAACTGTTCTATTTAAATGCTATCAAGGCATATTTGAATATCTTCTGTAGATAGTGGATATTGTTTTTAGGTACAAATGGATATGGTTCATTTTGGTTCTTGACTGAACATATAATTAAACAGAAAACTGTTCGTAGCTGCTTACAATTAAACAAATAATCTCAAACTTTAGAAGTTAAAATTAAAGCAACCAAAAAATTAATTTGCCGTCAAACGTAAGTAAAGGATTTTACCTGAACTCAGTACCGATCGCACTAGCCATGAATGCAAACGGAATAAACGTGAATAAAAATAAAATATACGATGAAAATACATTGACTGAGTAGTACAAAATGAGCAACGAGGACAATGTTATTACTGCAACATGATCACTAGCGTCCAGCTCGAGCGCCGAACTCCCATTCCCCAAAGAATGAGCATTATACGGTTGAAGAACAACACCTGCGATGAGATCAGGGGATAGTGGGTTTAGAATGAAGTAGAGCGTCCCCAACATGACAACTGCCCAGAAACCGTAAAAAGCCCAACAAAGAAATTGAAAACAGAATTGAATAATTCTTGGAGATTCTGATTGACGAAGAATATACCGACCTACAAAAATGATATAATGAATTAGATGTGTCACCAGGTCACCATATTAAAAATTGTATTGCAGTCTCCAGCCTATTACTAAACTTACGCTCAAAATTTTCAAAAAATTCCATTGCTGATGATACAAATGCTGGGATTTGATTTCCTTTCCACAAAATTGTAATTTGATTACATGGCAGAACTCCGCCAATACACAAAAGTAAAGTTGACAACAATATCTGGAAACTTGTTCCTTTGGTGAAGTATTGAAATCGGAAAAATTCTGAAACCATGAAACCATAATATGACATGCACAGAAAAATATGAAAATACCAACAGAGTTTTCGTGGTTTGCTGCAGGTTGATAATTTCGGACGATTTGTACTCCTGTCCCATTCCAATGGATGCAATGCAAATAGTTGGCCAAATTCAATGCCTTTGGCAATGCAGCTCACAAGGGAATCTGTAAGAAGAATATTTTCTCGAATATTCTTGTTTTTACCATCTTCTGAAAGAACGAAGGCAGTTCGCAAACCTCGACTAATTTTCTTGTAACTATTTCTGGAAAACGCTACCAAATCTGGTTCAAATCGATAAGCCATAATTATGATCTTCAATACATTCAACTTGTAAAATGAGCTAATCGTCGAATAAAGACAACTCTCCAGAGAGTCAGAATGAAGCAAAATATTTCTGGAAATTTTCTCCTGTTGCTATGTTGGAGGTTGAAGCTCCGTTGGAAAGGACAAGCAACGGTTGAACCAACATTTTAATTTTAGCTAAGTTGTTTATTGCTATGTTAAAGATTCAATCTAAAAGTTATATCTTCTGTAAGAACCAAAATGACCCATTTTGAATTTAAGCTACAATCAAAATGAGCTATGACAGAAAAACAAAATAAGAAACATGCGTACAATGTGAACCAAGAGTTTTTTTGAAAAGTGTAAAATGTCTTATTTACATGTTTTTGAAAAATGTAAAATGTCTTTTTTACATATTTTTCAAAAGTGTAAAATGTCTTATTAACATGTTTATAAAAAAAGTAAAATGTCTTATTTAAATGTTTTTGAAAAAGTAAAAAATTTTCTAATTCCATGTTTTTGAAAAGGAACAAAATTTTCTATCGACGTGTTTTCGAAAATTAAAAATGTTCTAATTAAGTGTTTTTAAAAAGGTAACAATGTCCTATTTACATGCTTTTTAAAAAATGCAAAATATTCTATTTACTTGTTTTTTTGAAAAATGCTCAAGGTTTTTTTACATGCTTTGATGAACATGTTATTGTAATTTTGTTTTGTAGATAGTGCATTTTGTTCTTGGCTTAAAATGGAAATGGGTCATTTTGGTTCTTCACAGCAGTAAGTAATAGTAATAACCCAGAGGTGAGTCGGTCATTGGCTCTAGCAGACTAAAAATTTTATTGTTTTCATATTTTGTTTTAAAATAATGGATTACAATAAAATAGAATTAATTAAAAAGATAAATCAAAATGTGTGGCTTGCGTTCTACTGAATTTGCCCGTAAATGTAATTTGCATGAGTAGACATTCAGTTAAAATTATAAAACAGTATGAGCAGCCGTCCGACCAATTTCTTTAATTGAATTTAAGGGTTTAAATCTGATTCCATGAATTGAAGTTTCTCTGAAATACAACGCTCAGGAACAATAATAAAAACATTTGAACTATCAGATTAAACTAAAATAATTTTTGCTTACGATATTAAAATGTTTCGACAAGTAAAGACCCTTTCTTGTAAAATCATTGCGATATTGTGTTAAGCTATCGTACGCTCTTTTTTTCTGAGGATTTTTTATATATTGAAATGGGTCACCCTAAAACGACGTTACCTCACATTTACTTTCAGATTTGAGTGTTTCCCCGGATTCATTGATTTCAGCAGATTTAAAGGACTTCCACCCCTTCTTGTAGAAAAAAACACATGTGTTTTATTTTAAATGTTCGATGTTGTGGATTGTGGAAGATAATTTAGTGATTTAATGGTACATATTTTGCTTTTTTTTCAATGACCAAATTATTTGTTTAAGCAATGATATATCTTTTTTATCAATGAAATTTAAATATTTTTTCCTGCAATCATATATTTATGGCTATTTAATGGAGTACCTACATACTTTTTTTATCATTCAAACTAAAATATTAGAATAATTTATCCATGAGCTCATGGGTAGAGTTTGGAAATAGTTAACTATTATTTATCACAAAAAACTACAAATTTTTAAATTTTTCCGCTATATAACTACTAGAGTTCTCATTCGATATTAATAAAAAAGGGTTTTTTAATCCTTACACTATTTTATAAAGTAATTTCAAGATTTTTTAAAATTTGAAATTTTAATTTTTTACCAGAATTTAAAAAACACTTATTTCTGAGGTTTAATTTTGAAAACCAATGTTTAAAAAAAGTTAAAAATTTCTGAATTAAAAAAATACCTGGAATTTATAAAATAGTCAAAGGATTATAAAAACTCACATTTTATCAAAATCAAATGAAAATTGTACAAGTTATAGGGCGACAAAGTTTCAAAATTAGATTTTTGAAATATTTCGCGGGTCACTGTTACTAAATAACGCAAAATGCAACCGAGTTACTTTGGATCTGTGCTATTGAAAAGTCGCCTGAATTTTTGGAATAGGAAAATCTAGGTCAGTCATGTCGCGTCATTCTATTGTAAGTCTGAAACAAGTTAGTTATTTTGCTACAAAAGAAAAAAAGAAGATATCAGACAGTGAAATAAGTATAGGAGATCTAAAGGAGTGGGTAGAGCCGGTTAAAATAGAACTGTTAAAATTAATTACCATTGCTAAATAAATTAAAACAGTTGAAGGTAAATATCATTGCTATTTAGAATTAAACTGGTAAAAGTAAATATCATTGCCAATTAAAATAATTTTATTTTGCGCCATTGCAAGACTGTCATTGCCAAAACAAATAAAAAGTTTCATTCCTAATACAAGTACTGATGAAAAATAAATAAATCATTGATGATTTAAGTAAAACCATGACTCATTCGACCAAAAAGTGTTATTAATTTTAAAATGCGTAAAAGTTTCTAATTATATTTTTTTTAAATTGCAAAATATTCTATGTACACACTTAGGTTTAGGATCATAAGATTTAAATAATATTGTGGATAACGCAAATTGTGAATATATTGTTGGAATTATATCCCGTATGAAAAATCGTACTTCTTTCCTGCACAAATAGGTTGTAATGTTATGTAAAAACAACGTGACGAGAATTGGCCCCTTCATCTTCACAAATTGCTTGTGCGGTTCAAATTGTGCAGAAACAGTATGCAGGATAATGCGGAACCAGTCTGATCAAAATTACTGTACGTTTTGGTCATGTTTTCGATTCCAGCTTCATCTCTCTACATGTTTACAAATTTTACATTTTTCGTTTCTTCCTCCTTCATTCCACATCTTCAACTTTCGTTATTCTAAAACAATCACAAAATTCTTGTATTCTTGCTAAAATTCAAATTACAAACCATTAAAACAAAAACAAACTTTATTCAGTTAAAATAATTAAAATAAACTCAGGTGAATGCAAATATTTAACAAGTTATTTCAAGTAAACTGAATTAACTTTTTAAAAGACATCTAACATCCGTTGGAATTCAAACTAAAAAGAAACTGATATTAAAACGTACTACCCAGATTACGTTTTAACAATGTACCGTTGAAAACGTAAATAAATCAATATACAAAACTACAACCAAAATGGCAAAATATTACATACTCATTTCAAGGACACAAGTTTCTCTCACAGAAGAGCCACATGATCCACCAAAAATGAAAATTCGGTTGTCCAACGCGACGCAGCTCATATTACAGTGAGGAGACGGAGACTTTCCAATTGGCTTGACTTCCTTCCATTCACAAGATTCTGTTTTGTTTTAGAAATCAACGATTTTTTAAACGATCGATGCAACACATTATCACATGCGCACGCTGCACACACGCAACAGTTAATCAAAATGGACATATTTTCAAAAAACACACAAAGTAAATCAAAAACCAATTTGAGAGTAATTCACCTGGATTATAGCAAAATAAGTCGTTTAAATATTTATTGAACCATAAAATCCCATCAGTACTTCCTCCAAAGATAAAGATAAGTCCATTATGAGTAACTGTAAAAGAACAAAAACACGCGAGTTAATGATTATTTTTTTATGTTAAAGTTCAATCAAAATATTGCACTTGTGAATATATGAATATTATTATTAAGATTTGTAATAACAATTATTTTTCATATCGTCTGGGAAGAACCAAAATGATCCATATCTAATTTAAGCGGGAATCAAAACAATCTATGTCATAAACACAAAATGACAAACATGCGTAAAACGGTAATTAGGAGTTTTTGAATGTGTAAAATGTCCAATTTACAAAATTTTGAAAAGGTACAAAATGTTCTTATTCTATGTTTTTGAAAAGGTACAAAAACGTCTACTTCCAGGGTTTTGAAAAGCTCCAAAAATGTCTAATTCCATATTATTGAAAAGTGAAAAATGTTGTATTTAAATGCTCTCAAGTCATACTTGAAAATTTTTGTAGATAGTTGATATTGTTTTTAGTGGAAAATGGATAGAGGTAATTTTAGTTCTTCACAGACGATATTTATATTTACATGCACAATGCCCCTGTCGAGCCTGTGGAAGTAGCCCACTTGTTTTTGGTTGCGTCCATTCCTCTGAATTTAAGTTGTAACAATAAATGTCATTTAGGCATTTGTATGTTTCAGAATCATTCCCACCAAAAATAAAGATGTATTTGTCTTTGTACACTGATGCAGAATGACGATGACGAATCGGCGGAGGAATTCCCTGTAAAATATTTGATAATTGAATTAAAACACCCGTAAATATTTTGCTGTTCATTTTGTCTCCAAATTTATTTTTTCCTACAATATAATGAATTACTTTTGTTTGAATTGTTGACCAATGAAACGTTTCTAGATCGAATGAATGTAGATCATTCCTCAATTTAACACTTATTCTGTTATTATCACCTCCAAAAACCAACATTTGATTTCTATGGACAACAGCTGTATGACGTGAACGAGCCTGTGGAATATTTCCACTCTCATTAAGTTGATTCCACTGAAGGGTTTTTGTGTCAAAGCGTTATGTTGAATTTAAATAATTTTTTTTCTTGTTAACAAATCCTCCGAAGATAAAAACAGATTCTTTGTAGGCGACGGCTGAGTGAGAGCGTCTTTGATTTGGATTTGAATTATTTTTAATTGCTAACAATTTCCACTTTAATTTACGTTTGTTGACATGCATAACAAAAACATCCAGTGGTCCATCGTGTTTATAGGTTGAATGACCCTTTTCATTAATTCCACCGAAGGAATAAATCGTTTTTCCAACAGCCACCGCTGCGTGACAGCGTGACGTTCCCTTGGAGGAAATCCTTGGACTTTATTAGACCACCAAATCTGTAACAATAATTAATAGCTACTTAAAAAATTACTTAGGGGTCGTCTTTAAATGGCGTCATCGGTGGGTTCAATGTGTCTACTTGGCTAAAGATGGATATTTAGACAATTTTAAACGTTGAGGACAGTGGGGCTATAGGGTGCTAATATTTGGAATATTTGGATGACATCATTTATGGACGATTACTTTACACGGATTGTGTTTTGATTATCGGTTTTGGAAAAATATTTGGAGCATTATTTGGTGTAGGGCAAGGATCACCTGAAATCTGCAAAAAACAAACAAATTAATAGAGTTCAACAAGATTCTAAGGCGAGTTTTTGCTATACTTTTATAAATAAATAGATTTGAGATTTTGATGGTCAGGGTACAACTGAGACCAAATTCAAACGGTCAGGGTACGACTGTGACCAGGGTACAAATATTCAGAGTACGATTAGTCAGGGTACGACTGGGTCCATGTTAAGAATTGTCAGGGTACGACTGGGACCAGGGAACGAATAGTCAGGGTATGAATGGTCAGGGTACGACTGAGACTAGGGTACAACTGGTCAGGGTAAGACTAAGGCCAGGGTACGAATGGTCAAGGTACGATTTGGACCAGGTTACGAATGGTCAGGGGACGAGTGAGGCCATGGTACGAATGGTCAAGGTACGATTTGGACCAGGTTACGAATGGTCAGGGAACGAAAGAGGCCAGGGTACGAATGGTCAAGGTACGATTTGGACCAGGGTACGAATGGTCAAGGTACGATTTGGACCAGGTTACGAATGGTCAGGGGACAAGTGAGGCCAGGGTACGAATGCTCAAGGTACGACTAAGACCAGGGTACAAATAGGTAGGTACGACTGTGCTTGGTACCACTGGGTAGTGTTCGACTTAGCAGGTTACGACTGACAAGTCTACTCAGATTTTAGATTTAAAATACACTAAAAGTGTTGAGTGATTTATTAGCTAAACGGATGGTATTAAATTTGTATGTTTCTCCGTACCAAATTGATGTACTGTCGGGTAACTTTTTGCTTTTAAAGTTGTGTATAATCTGGAAACTAATGCTGTAAATGATCTAATATGTGTAAGTTAACTGTTTTTCAATTTGCTTAGCAATCACCGCACGGAGATTTTTAAGTCGATCTGCAATATCATTGTATTTAATCCTGAAAGAAGGAGCGAGTCTTAATACATTTGCATGTACACGAATAAGTTTGACTTTATAACTTATTCTGAAGCATGGGAAATACAAATGAATTCTCTGCGTCTCTGATATTTCCATTTGATGGGGTGTCTGCTTCTAATTCCAGTTCCATTTCTTCTATTCCAACAAAAATAATTTCCTCAAGCGTTTGAGACTCATCTATCACTACTAAAAGTTGCTCTATATCCTTCAGATTTTTGAGAGCTGCTTGTTCCGCAGTTGCAAGTGAACGTTTAAAAGAAATAATTGTAAAATCTTCATGGAGCTTAATCATTTGAAGGGCAAGTAACGCCGTTTCTTCCAATTTTTTTGTTAAAAGTTCACCCTTTTCGACTAATTTGTTCAATTCGGAAATTCGTGAGATGATGTCTTCGAGGAAACCACTTTGATCTTTGATTTCGTCTACAATTTCTGATAGACGCTTGATTTCAATGGAATTCTTATTCAAGTCCCATGTCAAGTTTTTTTCATACTCATTTTACAAAATAATTAAGGACCATTTAAAATGCAATTTTTTTCTTCTGATAAGAAATTAAATATTTTATTACCATTAGTGCACTTTCATTGACGTCCGCACTTTCCTAATTGGTATAAAAATGAATTTTCTTTTAAAGTTCTGTCAATTCCTTTACATCAGCCTGTGTATTTTGAATTGCAGACAACAATGTAGTTAGGTGAATAAATTGACAGTCCGATGAAATTGCAGTACACATCATCTCTACTATTGCTGACTTCGCAACATTTAAATACCAATATTCTTCTTGAGAAGATTTTTCATCATTTTTCAATAATTCTGGAATCTTCTCAACGAAAATTTCTGTGGCGGTCACGTGCTTCGTTGTACACTCCCTTGCCTGTTGAAGCGTCATATTTTCATATTTAAATTGGGCACTGATTTAGTAACATAAAAGTAAAACTTTGGTATCTTCAGTTTATGATACAAGGACAAGAAAAAGTCTCGCTTAGTTGGTTTCTTGTTCTTTAACAATATTTCGAGGAGTGCTTCCAATTCCTTTGATTTCGAGACAATAATGTTTTCTACAAAGATTGAACCTGCGTATTTTCCTAACTTTTGAATTGCACGTCGTTTATTTTATATTGCATTGTCACCTTTTCCAACTTTGCAGTTAATTTTCATAAGGGACGGTTTATATTCAAGGAAAACAGATA
>JAQFZE010003656.1:0-12269 GCA_034695245.1 Dicyrtomina saundersi
CCGGCACCGGCACCGGCACCGAGATCGAGACCGGCACCGGTAATTCAGCTATAACTCACCACTATTTTATTTGAGTCGACTAAAGTTGAGTCATTCAACCTCACACAGCCCCTGATATATGTTCCGAGTATAGAGAGGGAAAAGAGCAAAGTAATGCAAAAAGCTGTAATGGACTTGAGATTCGAGTAGTGCAAGTGCATTAAGACGAGCGAGGAGTAGACAGTGCTCAGTCCTCACACGCAGTGCTCCTCAACATTCTCATGGCTTGTACTTTTTCTTTTCCATACTTGAAGATTTTTTTTTATGTTCCGCTAAAATGTAACTATATACGAGAAATATACGTCATCGAAATGGTAAAATGTTCTTGGGATGATAACAGAGTTTTATCGATAAGACGATCAAGAGTCGAAGAAAGAAGGGAGAGAAAACTAGATACAAATCCAATGCAGTCTCAGAATATTATATGCAAGTTCAGGCCAGTTATATTATTAGAAAGGGAGAGAAAGGACATGAATATGTTTACACTAAGACTTTGAGCATAATCTATATCACGTCTCCATAAACTCTCATAGCAACATCAGTCTACTCATGTCCCCATATATCCCCATGTCCTCCAGTATTATATCCAGTGGTGATTCTCCAAGTTATAAAATGAATGATGAGAGTCACTCGTCTACTCGTCTATATCCTTCCTTAGCCTGGAATGAGAAGTAATGGTAATGGTCCGTTTAGGTCAGCGAGCGGAAGCTGACTATGTTATGTGATTAGCTATGAAAATATTGGGGAGAGTAGGACGACCACTCCAAACACGGATATAGAGGTTAAGTTTGAATGCAATGCTGTAAAAGGAGCAGTGGAGTGAAATGATCAAATGTATTATTTTTTTATATTTATTTTTTTTTCTAGCCGCACCAGCGTGGAAGGGATAAGTATATTTGAGTTGGTAAAAGTAAAAGTAAAATTGACTGTAACTGGAGTGTTGTGTGTACAGTAAAGCAGCATGCGTGGAGGAGAGAAAGTAATTTTCGCACCTATATAAAATATACAGTCTCACACTCATCACAAAAGTGCGTTCACTCTACTCTCCCTCTGCGAATCTATAACTTGGCTTTCTTCCAGCTCTTGTAGTAGTGCGGACAAACAAAAATATGTAGCTACTAAAATATTTGTACTATCTGTAGATACATATAGCACTTATATAGCATATCCACGCATAAATAAAGTTCGAAGGGAAAGTTGATATCACTCTCTCCCACTTCCCTTCCCTTATTTTCCTCAGCCAAGTTTGGGCTACGCAATGTTTCGCCAGCCCACACATAAAATATCTGTCTCGTGTGATATGAGACAGCCACTCCAATCACTTTCTCTAGGCTCTGGACACACAGACACAAAGTTGGGGGATCCAGAGGCGAAATAGTAATAATAATAGTAAATGCTACATGGAGGAGAAAAAATTAATGCATAAAATGTAATAAATGCTTCCAAGGAGACAGATACACGTGTAGAAGCGTTTTTTTTACAGCATAGCTGTACTACTCACATCCCATCATGCAGTGTAAATAACTCTTTTTTTTTACAATCTATTATCTATCCAGTTCAAGAGCTAGACCACCAAGACATGTGCTCAGGCTCAGGACGTTCGAGTCACAAAACAAGGACAACGATAGCCAGAGCCACAACTACAACTACGAAGACAATCACATGGAATATTTGTGCGTGGAGTCCCAGCTTGGGGTGTCACCTCACCGGTCTCGTTCTCGATCATCCGTCGCGTACATAAAAAAGCATGTGTTGCGAGTGTGGAAGTCGTGGAAAGAGTCCAAGTTGACTTTCTGCTCTTTGAATCTCTGTCTATTTCTGTTAAATGCTTCATAAAGACCATGGCCCTGGTGTCAGGGGAAAAAAGCTTGTGAGTCGTAAACTGTGCGACGTAAAAGAGCAAATCTAGGTGAGGAATGACGCACGACGTGGAAGGCTATCAAGACATAATTTGTCCGTATTTTGAATGCTTCACAGAGCTCCTCGTCTCCTCCACTGTTCTCAACGCCTTTGTTGACATGAAGACATCAAAGTCTGAACTATGACAACAAAAACAGACTGGAGCAGAATAAAGGATTGAGAACATCAACTATTTTGCTTAGTCTTGTGCCTCCCCCTCTCACATCAGAGCTCTATCAAGGAAATGAATGTTTTTAATCTTTAGAAAGGGATATTCTATAGGGGCGAGTGTAACTATGTATAGGAGCATATTATGTAGTTCTCTATTGTTGTTCAACACGGCGCTGAGCCTCCTTCGTTCCGAACGTATATACCTTACACATGAATTAGGAGCTTCAATGAAGACTATGACAGCTTGGCTGGAGAAAAACAGAGCTACGTAGTTAATTTCAAAGTCTTCCCAATTTCTCTTCTTCTTCAGGATTATTCCATCGTGTCAACTCCCGAAATTAAACCTATTTGAGGGTAACGTAGCGTCTTATTGTTCTCCTTACAATTTGTCACTCACAATGCAATGGGTAGGTTGACCCGGCTGCAGTGCATAGGTACATCTCTCAATGTAATGTAGGTTATGTACTCGGGACACTGAGGACGAGTGGAACACAATAAACTCTTGTGAAACAATTTTCTTGGACTTGAACATAAAATTGTCGGTCTATTTACTGTCTAAATTGGGATGTGCCCTACTCCTTTGTTATTGCTTCATATGCAACTGTATCACATCACAAGCTCCCAAGAGGATTCCCCCATTCGTTCGTCAAAAAAAAATCTTGAGGCAGAGCTTTTTTTCCCTTTCCCCTCAAGAAGGTGGCAATCTCCATATGAGGTCCCTTTAACCTATCTGGAAGTCTAAAAGCCCAGCCCTGGAATAATCCATATTATCTTTTACCCTGGCTCAATCAATACCTTTTTTTTTATTACTTTAGTGAGATTAATTATTTAGGAACCCACTTAGAGTTTTTCGAGGAAAAACATTTTGAAAAGGAAACCAAGGAATTAGGAATGAAGGATTAGTATGATAAAAGATATCTCAAAGTTTTTTTTTACAGGGGCACTGTATAAGTACTTTGTGGACATAGAGGGCGAATGAGGCAGTGCACATTGCATTGGTATGTCTATGTAAAATAATATGTACCATTCTCCTGTGAAAATCTACGAGGCCTAAAGATCAGGAGTGCACATAGAATTATATGAGCTACAATTATTTCGGCTTTAAAATTTCTGTAGAGCGTCTTGAAAAAAAAATTATGTATGGCATATGTATACATATATACTTATGTACTCACGTAGTCAGAGCCTCATTGAGAGAAATACAAGGGAACAAACTTAATCGTATATACAGTCACTGAACCAAACATTGACACGCTTTCATCCTACAAATGTAATTTCATTCCGATTTCATTTTATTTCATGACTATTTTAAATCCTACACTCATGTATTCACCCACATGAACGGGACGGGAGGAGGACTGACTGGAGTGAATTCTATTATACAGATTCCAAGTCCGGAGAAATGATTCTGGGAGAGCTAAACCAAGTTTAGTATTCATACGACTGAATACAACATTTTTTCTTTCTCAAACTCTCTGACAAGTCAGTCCTCCATTCATTTACATGTCGCTCCGAGAACCCAAACATGGCTGTCTATCTCTATAATCTCTATGTACATGCATGTATAATAAAAACTTTATAGAACTCGTTACTTAAGCCACTCGAATGGAAAACGATATTTTTGAGATAATCTTCACGATAGACTAAAAGTATTGTGAGCATAGTTGTACTATGTATAATAGTACAGAAATACTCTGGGAGGAGATCAGCATCCGATTATGGAGGGAAAAGAGCCTCCAAACTATTACTATTATTATTACCATTAAACTATTATCTCCACACGCTGGGTAATAATATATGGGGGTATGTATTAAAAAAAATCCCGAAATCTCTCAAAAATCTTTCAAAATAGCACCTAACTTCATTATTATTGAAAAACAAATGTGTCCTATTGATTTTTTTTTCTCTCCCTCCATATCTCCATAATATATAGGTGTGAGGAATTGAGGAAGTTCATTCCCATATAATATGAAATTGCAAAGAATTTCTAATTCATTTGTACGTGATCGAGTGTCGAAGTAGCAAAGTAAAATAGCCAACTGACTAATGATAATGATTTCAAGAAGTGCACACAGCCCACGTCCCCGTAAATACATAAATAAGAAAATACGAATAACTGCATATACGTGACCAAATAAAGGATTTCAGGGTGCATATTATGATTTTGAGTCAGCATTTTATGATTTGAAAGGGAAGTTGGTTAGGTAGGTAAGGTACCTAGTTAGTTTGAAAAAGTAATTTCTAGAGACATTTGCATTTTTTAATTGGTCGGTGTGAGAGCGAAGGGAAAAGGATTTCACATGTATAGTTGATAAAGTGGAACTAACTCAAAGAGAAATATGATTGTATTCTTGCAAAGAAGTGTGTGTGTGTTATGTGAGGGCCTTTATGCGATAAAATAACCAAAGCCCTGATGGATGATTATCTCAATCACTAACCAAACCATGGCACGGTCCGGGTCCGGGTCCGCATATAACGTAGGTAGGTAGGTACTTACTCACGGCTTTATTATTAGACAATTTACTCAGAAATATAGAGCCGGAACAAAATCAAGGGAAGTTGTGAGAGGAAAGGGGATTAAGTCAGCCGCCCATAAAGGTAACATTAAGTAGTAATTCAAAGTTACCTACTTCATGAGCATCAGCCCCTACCCCTACAGTCCATCCAATAATATACCTACATACACAAAAAAGAAATACCTTCTCGCTCTTTCTCTACAGTCATCATTCCCACAACTTCCGCCGCCACACAATCACCAAAATAACAGTAATTATATTATTAACATCTAAGTAAATGCCATATACTTTTGTTCAGCTAAATGAAATCTACATGTTACATAGTTTGTAGTCTTGTAATTATATCATAGCCTTACTTTGAAGTCATATATAATTGATTAGGACACGAACCATGTATGAGATGAGGATAGGAGTATTAGTTATAGTTAGATTAGTCGATTATCAAAATGAACAAATATAAAAACAGAGCAGGGTGATCCAGTCCCTTTAATTTCGCTCCAGGTTTGAATACAAAATGTATCATTGCAATTTGACGTGTAGACGTATCCTTTCATTAATAAAAATCCTGTCCTGCTGCACATTTGTAATAATTACTGAAGGAGTTGTGTAATTTTAATACCCCTGACATTTGTTTTTGCACCGAGAGAGAGAGAAAATTTAGTGATAAAATACAGCCCACCATATTTTGAGTCACGGCACGGAAAAAGTATTATCATGTTCGATTTTTATATACAAAATGGGGAAATTCGTTAATAAATTTATTTTGCTTGTTTTAATGGGAGATGCTAAAAGGGTAAGAGGGAAATGTAGAATGCAGGAGTAATAATTTTTATTAGTTCCTTGAAAACCCTACCATAGTAGGAAATAGGAAGGAGTAGATTGTAGATTGTAGATTGTAGGAAAAGAAGCGTGTGTCTTATAGTAGCAGTCCCAGTCGTCACAATATAACTTATTTTCCAGTACATACTTGCGAGAAAAAAAAAGAAGAATTATACTGGAACGTAAATAGCCAAGAGCCAACTTTCCCTTCTCACTGTAGTAATTTTAGTTGTAACTTTCTTCCTGTTCAGCGATGCATACGTAGGTATTAAGTATACTGCCGTGCCCCAGTTGCTACAGGCACAGACGCTTCGTGCTCATACACAGTAGTGCAGTAGTGTGTATGTAGTCTCTGCACTCGACTCTATGAACTGCCCTCCGCTCGCTCCACTTGTCTCTTTCTGCTTTCTCTGTACAGTTAAAGCGTAGTGCAAACTTTTCTTTTTTCATCTTATTTTTGTTTCAGACTCTGAGATTGGTTCAATTAACAACTGTTTCCTGTACGTACATTATTCATGTCTAGTGTGTAGAAGCGTATATACATATTGGTAGTTGCTGTTGCTATCTCTAATTATATAATCATTATTTTTATGATTTATGATAAATTCATTTCTCGTGTTAATTCCTTCCCAGGCACTGTAGATAGCAACTCTAGTAATTATGACAGAAAATTTGATTCAGACTTGCACATGAAAAACACTCCAACAATTTACAGTGTTGTAACGATAACGATCTTAAAGGCATAATTTGCAATCAGTGTTAGTTGTATTATTGAGGTAGTTCACACTCAAGGCCGGGACCGGGACCGGGACCGGTTTAATTGCCTTTATCATGATGGTTGTGACAAACACTAAAAAAATACACCTACAAATTCAAACTATTTCTCTGTTCCTGCTTCTCATTAAGGCCATTAGCCCAATCAGGAGAAAAAACGAATTAATTTTTTAACTTTTAATAAGCATCTGCAGCAAATATATGCATATGTAATGCACATTTCACTCACAATGGATGCTTTTAGATTGGTCCTGCATTCAAAAATTGCTATCTACAACCGACCGAACTGAAATAAAATATGGTATTCAACAAAGGAGTAAGTCGTCGTGTGATGGTATGGTAGGTGTATTGAGCATGGAAAAGTTTTTGTTTTTTGCACTAGCTTTTGAAAATTGGCATATTTGAATTTCCCGCCAAAACTAAAAGTTTAAATTACTGCTGGTAACTCACTTTAAATATATATAACTTATCTTATACATCATTCAAATGGTAATTAATTTACAGTAAAATTTAACTAACTAAGCAAAAATGGGACGTTTTAAAAAAAAGTAAACCAATGATTTTCCTTAAAATTCCCAGAAATTACTTTTGAGGCAAGATTTAAAGGAAATGTTTTAGGAAACCCAGAAAAAAAGGAAGGATGTAGAAAAAAATACCAAAAATGTAATTTAAAAAAATGCATACGACGACTATTGTGACAAAATATGCTAAAAGTTTAAAAAAGTTTAAAATAAGTTTAAAGTATGTTTACTTTTTGCAGTACTATAGTTTAGTTTGGGTTAGTCTGTTGTAGATAGTGGTTTTAGAATCTAAGAATACTATAGTGATTGTAAGTTTGTAAGGATATTCTTATATTCAGTATATAGGTAGAAAATATTTGGAGTGGAGTTGTAGTTGAAAGGCTAACCGCAGTATTTGTCTATTTGCATATTCCTTGTAAACAGTTTGACCTCTAGATATGTACTCAGATTTGAGTGCGTCTATAATGTTTTTTTAAGAATGAGCCTTTTGGAATCAAAAGCTTTAGTATTCCTTCCCTCTTGAGAGATCATGAAGAATGTTAGAGTGCATTTTACTTAACTGTTTTTTTTTATTACATAGGTATACCGTACTTACTAAATAAGTAGACCTTTTTTCAGCCCCATCTTGAATTAAATACTGTCATATCTGAGAGATAAGAAAGGCGTACATATATTACTAGAGACTTTTTGCTATAAGCTATACTGTATAGACTGTATAGACTCGGCTGCTACAACTATAAATACGGTATGGGATTATTGTTGTGAGTAAAAGACAGGGGAGCTTTTTGCCTCTATGAAATATCTCCCCTTCCCATTTTGACACAAAGGAAAATCTTTTGTTTTTATTTAGTGGACGACATTTAGGGAAAGGCGTTGCTTTTAAGAGACTTTTTTTATTTTTGTTTGAATTATTGTAAGTCTTAGGAACAGATGTATACGTGTGTACTTGGAAATAATTCCCACCATTTCTGACAAGAACTGATTCCAAGCCTCTCAATAACTGTCACATGACACTGACAAAATTTGCCTGTAGCTCCAAAACGTCACTCGTACACTGCTCCTCCGAGATCGAATACCCACTCTCCCCCCTCCCCATCACTTTAACTTTAAGCACAAAACTTGAATAAACATGAGTGTTGGAGACTTTGATCAAATGCAGGAATTCTTATTCTCACTAAGTACAAAGAAAGTACGTACCCTGAACGACTCCTGACTCCACTCACTTTTAAAGAAACCTTTGCCTTTGTCGAGTGAAGAATAAGGGAGCGACGAGCGTTTGGGATTGGGATTTGAAAGATGTTTTTTTTAGTCAACGTACTGTGTGTGGCAACGGCAGGGAAATACTTGCAGAGATCATATTAATGCATATACCAAGTCCTACATACTACAGCATGTTTCCATGAGAACGCATTTACATTTAAATGTATTAATAATTTCCAGTCTATAGCGTCTATTTTGCACACCGAGTTCAAAATTTAGCCAATATGTAGACTCTGGACTCTGGAGACTGCCTGTAACGTACACGGGCTGTGAAACTTTTCCCTCTGAATTTTAATAGGGCCGTGTATATGCTGACAAAAAAAAATGGGAATGGCGAAGCTTTTAACTTAAGTTCTTAGCATAAATATAAATGCCATCTCTTAAAAAAATATATAGGTAGTACCTAAGATACTTTTTGAGTATGAATGGTAGATCCTCACACAAGCTCAGCTACAGACTCAGAAAGGACTCACAGACAATTACATGCATGTAATTGCAAGCGTACTACTCGCGTAGATTTCAATTACATAGATAGTCATAGAAAAACACTGGTCTAATAAATAATTTTAACTAAGTATTGTAACACTTCTAATAACTCCCGGGGGGAGTTACGCCAAACTTTCCTTTAGAGCCCGTAACTACATATTTGAAATAAAAATATGAAAATCCTTTCCATTTGATTCAATACTAAAGACCCCGGGAATTATTAGGGACCCGGGAGTTATTAGAAAGCTTTAAGATACATACGTTTAATGTAAGTGCATCCTGCTGTCCGCTGTCAGGAGATGTGCAGGGCACTTTATGCTTGCAGACAGACTACAAGAAGCTGAAGTTGTCAAAGCTTTGACGCTTTTCCGCAGAAGGAAATCCTACATTATTCCTGCGTACTCTCTTTCAGATTCAATATTTTTGTCTACCCTACATTTCAAAATATCACTATTTACTATTATTGCTCGACGACATCATAGTAATACAGTGGTGAGCTAGCTGAAGAAAAGTACGACACGAAATGTAGCCCCTTAATAACTCTGTCGTAGAAAGTACAAATGGCTCCATCAAATCATGTCCCATCCCGCCCCCCACCCCATCCTCCTTTGTCTTCTCGGTATGCTCATCATACATTTTTTTTAAATTAGTATTTAATACACACGCTTTAAATGATTGAAAGTGCCTATACCTCCTTGTAATAAATTAAAAATCACTAACAAAGTCGGAAATAATATCGGTATTCTGTATTTACAGGCTTAGCTACATTTTTATGAACTGTTGCATGACTTACTTTTCATGAATAATTTAGCTCATAAATTCTTAATCATGCGGTAGAGGTTATACACATTTCCTTGCATGTTATACGCAAAAAACGAGAATGACACAAAAAGTAATGGACTTAAATAGCAATCCAATGATATGGGTAATAATGACATATTTTATGGCTTTCTAGATGATTTGAACCTAGCTGAAAAGTTTAGTTATTTGAGTAATTTCCATAAGTGCAATTATTGTATATGAAAGGTGTCCATGAATAGACCAACGAACTAAAATTCACACTCAACTATTACGTGTAATGTAGAGGTACCTAATCAATAAGTCTTTCTGTGTCGAGTTGGCTCTTTCATTTTTTAGGGAATCATGTTTTACTTTATTTTTAATGTATTAATGTATATCATGTGGTAGGTAGTTTGAAAGAATATCCTACTCACTAAATTTTTGTAGTCTATATCATCTGTATATCTGTCATATGTGCTAAATAAGTTGACTATTGAAATAAAACGCAGCATTCCTCATATAATAATAATGGCTCGCCACACTCAAAAATGACATGACATGTGCAAATGTGGACGTGGAAGTGAAAATACAAGTTATTAACATGTATTTTGTGGAAAGTTGCATTGCCTGAAGCTCCCTGGTAGTTACCTATACTAGACCCGGACCCACCAAAATTGATGGTTTGGTTTCGTCTCGACTTTAGTTCGTGCCGAGTTCCACAGTATGTGTGTGTGTGTGTCCCTGGAAAGTGTAAACTGTAATAATAACATCTAATGTGTAAAGGTGTAGCGACGAGAGGAAGGTTTCCGATCTGTTTATGTGTTTCTCAATGGTTGTGTGTTCTTCGTGGAGCTGTGAATTCTCAGGGGTCAGCCCGTATGCCGTGTGTGATAGTTTCCTACAGTCGCTCTCTCCTCAAAATGTAATAGATGATGAGATGCTGACTACTACAACATTATGTATGTGCCGGAGCCGGAGCCGGAGCTCACTCGTCACTAGTCAGCGGCTCGCCTCCATCATTTCTCCTTCCCAATATACCTATTGGTGAGGCAACCGAAAGTGATATCTGGCAAGGATGAAGCTGCCGTTTTTTTGCATGCAAAATTTATCCTTGCCAGATATCACTTTCGGTTGCCTCTACTGTACCTACCTAGGCACTACCTACTTCGTCTTCTCTTCTCAACTAGAGCTAAATTAGTTTGTGCGGTTTTTGAAAATTTCTATAAACTTCAACTTTACTTTTAGTTGGGGTGACGATGACTCTGTTGAAATACTCAAACTAGTAGTAACGAACAAGATTGTTTTGGGCTTGAGTAAATATTATGAGGAGTGCGTCTACCCTCTCTATACTCTTGCAACACTGCTCCTCTTTTTTATTGACTGGATCGTTATATATGTCACTGTGGTTATTTTGGTTTTTTTTAGTACGCGTGCCTCTACATATATTATGATCTACCTACATAATATATGGAAGGAATTGCTTACATCTCCATGTAATTTATTTTATATATATTATGTCCCTTTGATTTTGAGAAGTTGCATGTTATGGGTCTTTGAGAATTCCTCATATATTTGCTCAAGTGAGCATGAAGACAGACAGACACACACACAAACGCACACATCGCTCTTGTTTTCCTTTACTGCCCTCCACTCCTTCCTGTTGGGAGGAGGTATACATAAATAATACATGGGTGACAAACTAACTAAATCCTTTGAATGTGTGTACAACACTGTGAAATAAAAAGAAATACGATAAAAGTTACTCCTATTCCAACTTTCAAATGCCATATATTTGTAACCTACCCTACATTGAGGGAAACTACAAACTCGGAAAATGAAGATGAACATTTGATGTTCCCATATAGAAGAGATACAGAGAGGGAGAAAGAGGACAGCCGGGAAAAAAAAAGCTTTTACAAAGGATTGCAAATGAGAAAGCATTCCATCTTTCACTTTCACATCTTCCAAATTCATTGACATTTTGGTTCGTGACAACATTTTTCTAAGGGGGAATGATGGAAGGAGATCAACTAAAACCTTATTACTTACACAGTCGACTTCGTCACACTCGAAGCCAACTATTTATTGCCTATTAAAAAATAGGATTCTACGACAAGGACTACGCTATGTATAGTATCTGGTATAGATAGTACGTTCACATAGGCTGTCACGGTCCCGGTCCCGGCCCCGGCCGTCTACTACACAAAAATGAATACGAAAATGATGCGTCACTATCGTCACTATTACGAGGAATCTGTGTCATTGTCACTGTCCATTGCATTGCTAACTGTTAAGTGGTTGGTGTATGGAGCATTATGTACACAGTACCTTCTGTGTGAAAGGGAAGGACAGATTCGTAAAAATACATATATATATATGTAACGACGTTTTACATTATTACCCCTTTTAGTTTCAATTCTACAATTCTCTTTCCTTACACATTATTTCCATTTAGCTCACTGTCTATCTCCTTGCAATTATTTTCCCTCTCTCTCCCCCTCTCTCTCTCTCTGTCGCTGTTTATGCACCATTATTATTGTTATTACTACCTGTATCTGTGGAGTGGAAAAACTAATAAGTGCGCAATACCACTACCACACTACCACTACGGCTTCCACTGCTTATTCCTCACTGCTGAGGATGCTTCCAAATTGTAAATACCAGTGAGATTGTCACCGGATATTTTTGTTGATGTTGATAGTTGGAAAAGATGTGTAGGATGTGGAGAGTTGGTGAGGAGAGTGGTGGTGGTGGGGAAGGATGTTGTTTCCCTTTTTGTTCATATGATATTTCATACTTTTGGATCATTTTTGGTTTAGTACTCAAACTCACACAGCACTCGTCTACTGCCTTCTGTGATATCGAGCAGAAAATGCTGAAATACTGACTGAGTCCCTACTGTCTAATGTCTCCTATGTCTCCCATCTCTCTATATGTCTATCCCAATGCAATAAGATTTAATTACAGCTCCTTCCATATAATACAACTCCATCCGCATGAAATG
>JAQFZE010003657.1:0-12268 GCA_034695245.1 Dicyrtomina saundersi
TTTGTAAAAACTTAACAATGTTGTATGGGCTGACGCCAAATCGACTCAATGAATAAATTATTATTATTATTATTATTAATAAAATGGAAAAAAATATTCAGAAATATCGACTTTTTGATTTTGCGTAAAATTCAAACTTCCTAATCTTGCTGTTAAGGCTGCCATTAAATAAGGGTTTTCGTCCTTGTTTTTACTAGTTATATTAAAAACAAAAATACGAGTAATAATGTTATTTTTTAATGTTATTCCAAGCAAGCAGTAAAAGCTTGAGCTTAAAAATAAGGCTCCAGTACATCATTTTAATATATGTATCTATGTATTAACTGCAAAGACATTGCTTGTTAAATTTAGTAGAGTCAGAGGAGAGTGCAATATATTTACATTCGTTTGTTTGCTATCAATTTTGAAAGTCTTTTAGAGTTGTACAGGCATGAGTGTATGTTGGTACCTACATAATTTCATAATTTTGCTAGGAATTATATCATATTTATGGGAATTATGATAATAGGAAGAACGACTCATTATTTGAAGGAATTGATGGTAACGTGACGACCTTCCACTATTAGTTCCAGTAATTTCAGTTAAATAAATAAGAGAGTGAGTCAGTTTGTATTTTGGTAGTGGAACAGGTATGTACGTTAATATTTCAAATCAGGGTTTTGGATCCAAAGACTAACACAAAGAATAATTTGGACATATTTATACTGCGGGATTTCTGTATGTTGTTGCGAGCATGTTGTGACTTTATAAACGTTACAAAGCGATAGCGAATTTTTAGTCCCTGTCCGGCGGGGTGACTTAGCAGTTCTTACATAGCATATCGAGGTAACATCTCATATATTTGCCTGTTATGCAGTTATTTGTTTTCTTGGTGGGTTTCCAATAGAGTATTCCTAATAAACCTTTAGGTCTTAGTTTGTAGAATTCTGAAACTTTTTACACCTTCTGCATCATTATGCAATCCGTGGTTCCGAGGACTTTACATTGAACTCCTCCTTTGAAGTTTTTTTTATACTACAGATATTGATTTGGAATTGAAAGTATTTTTTGACAGTCTTCGGTTCTCGAAGCCTAGTCGTGAGTTGAATCAGATTTTTGTCGTTCGTACAAATCTGTTCACAACGTTATTGGTCTTTCAGCGAATGGCATTTCATACTTCAAATTTTCTCTATTTTTTTTGCGCTCTAGACTTCTTGACTTCACGTTTGTTTTTCCAATCAGCTGGTTGTTTTTCTCCAAGAAGACTAGTGATCAAGCCCGTAACTGGAGATGACAACACCGTACTTAGGTCGTCTGTAGCGTTAACTGTAACTCGAAAATCCTGTCGTGAGCTCAGAACTCGTGATATGGGTATGGATGGGATGTATATGTAGAGTCTAGAATGCAATGCAAAGTCTCCTCATGATGATTGAAATTTTGAGTAGGAATACAAAGCCATATCAGATTCACACACACATACAAGCATCTACAGAGAACCATTCCTTGTCGACAGGGGTGAAGCAAGTAGGCTGGGCTGTACAGAGCGCTTCTGTTTCTCCGTCTCCACCTCGGAATGGTTGTAAGTCAAAAACTCCCAGAGACCTTTCTCAGTTCCATTCACACGTATATATCAGAAGACTCAGAATTGACTTGACTGGCTCTCAGTCTCTTTGCAGTGAAAATCTATTTTTATCGTTGAAAAAGCAAAAACGGACGTAAAAGGTTTCCTAAATTGTGGTGTTAACCTTTGGACTGGCTACAGATAGATGCTAGATCTGTAACCGTTCCATTGAGTCTCACCTAAATTTTCCGTCTTGGTTATCTACATGTGGTATTCCAAATATGTATGTGCGTAAGTACGTATTACTATAACTACTACAAGCTTCAACTGCACTTTTTATTCCTTTCATCGACCGACAGAATTGAAATTGTGTACACCTTTAACCAACGCCAATGTTACAATCTGCGAAATGGTGGAGTGTGGTTAAGGACACGGTGGTACTTTACTTCATCGGTTTTATTTGGTCTCTCGAATCCCTTCATCAAACCGGCCAAAGATAACAATCTTCTCTCGAGGTGTTTGTTGATTTTCCTCCAGAAACTCACCTCCCTTTCCTTTTATATTTCTTTTCTTTCTTTCCCTTTACATCTTAGATTTTCCTCATAAACTATTGTACTCCAACGAACCAGTACTTTGTTGGCTTAACACAAAGGAAGCCAAGAACATAGAATACCGTTTGTTTTCTCTTCTCAAGCTAAACTCAAGTACACAAATGTGGTCCGAGATTCGAGTAGCCGATAGCGTAAAAGCAAGACGTACGGAATAGAAACAGACTCAAGCAACTCATTGCATTGGTCGGGGTTTAATGTGGATTGAATCGAAGAAGTAAATACTTGCTCAGACTTCGAAGCCCACTGCGTATTGCAGAAGAGTTATATACGAGCTTATATAGGCGTAGGTAGATTAGAACCTTTTCGCTGTGTTGTGTATGTCGATAGCCAATGTAAGATGCATGGTATGTGCATTAGTATTCAGGTGATTCTACTTGTACGCAATGGATCTTACATGGTTTTGTTCTTCATGTAGTGAACGGTCTTTCTCTCGAGGTATGTAAACTTTCTACAGGCTGTAAATTATACAGCTCGGATAGAAGAATATAAGAGCATGTATGTAATGTATATAGCTACATTATTTGTACAAGGCTCCCGGTACAACACCGTCAATTTTTCTTGCCCCACATTCTTTCTCGGAATTTCAACATAAGTGATTCAAAGAATTACGCCCAATTGCATGTATCTTTTAAATTTCACGCATACAAAGCATTCCCCTTTGATAACAAGGCAGCATGTGCAGAGTGTAATAAATCAGTTTGTAGTGGAAGGCTTAACCGATTTAAAAAGTAGCTACCCCATCCAGTTGTTTGTTAAAGTTGTGGAGCTACCAGATTGTTTTGTTTTTCTTTTAAGGTAAATGAAGATTAAAGTGCTGACAAGTAGTGTAATTCATATAAATAAGCTACTATTATACGCTTCTTGTGAATTGTTTATTTATTTTATATATATGCTGGCAAAAAAACAAAATATCTTTAAGGGATCGATCAGAAAAATATAAGTTCCACATTTTAATCCAACATTATAGGTTATATCAGGCAGACACATATATATATTGTGTCTGACGTAGAAGAAGTGAAATCGTTTTCGTTGAGCGCCTATTGTACGTCAGCGTCTGGCTCGCACATTTACGAATTACATACTACGACGACAGTTGTACCAATTTCCCCTCCCCACCAATATGTTATTCTATAACGTGATTAGAATTAGAATTAGAGAAATACTCTGGGATTGTGGTGAAATGGTAAATCATTATCGCCTTGTCTGTTGATGATTGGAGAAAGAAATTAGTGGAAAAGTATGGAACACATATTGAACAAAATGTCTAGTTGTGACCTGAGAGTCATTTAATCTATATTTTGTTGAAATACACAACTACTTCCAGTCGTAAGTATACACTATGTATACGTATGTGCGTGTATAGGAGGAGTCATGTTGTATGCTCAGTATATGTGTAACCAGTATATGTTACTGAAGTGAGAGTGAGACGTGAAAGTCTGTCATGGACTGTATGTACATGGACGTGTTCTCATCGTCAGTGTGACTGAGTGTCTGATGATGAAGTGTCTCTATTCGACAGAAATTGGAATGAGCAGGACGACTTTGGGAAGATGAATCTTCCGTGGAGATGCTAACTGACGCTGAATCTAGTGCAGTATGACAGCTTGATTTCCTACCTTAATGTGTACGTTCCGTAGCACGACGTGATTTTTTTCTCTCTTCTTCTCCACTCGCAGTCGAGCTCGTCTTTTAGCTCCTTTTATCTGTATACAGCGCTAGTGGAGTCTTGAGTCGTTGAGTTGCTACTGGGAGGTACTTCTTCTATTCTTTGACGTTCTGTTACAGCTTACATAATAGTTTGAATTTTTTTTTACACTGTAGCTTTACAGAATGTGTAGACACACTCATACATACATACACACACGCACTCACGAAAAGCATACATAAAAACGACGAGATCCGTACATGAGCTGTACTGTCTTTGATCGATAGGCTGGCACACGCCATTCGAAACTTCCCTCACCGTTTCGTTTTCATTTTCCTATGTACACAGACAGACACAGTCGGCCGTCCTCCTCGTTAGTTCTCATTCTAGAAAGGAAGCTTTGCGGAACGGAATGAAACCATGATGTATTAAATCCAAAAACACCACATGTATGTATTTCATGTACTTTATGATTCTAAATCTAGAACGGAGAAGGAGCGTGTTAATGATTATTAATGGATTTATGGAGTGCTTTAAATTGTCGAGGTGGATATTTCTACGTATATTAAGATGAAATGTTTTATAGGACTAACGGTTGACTCTCTGTGCGAAAGAGAGTGAGAGAGAGAGTAAACATTCGAGTATGTGTTCAGTATTCAGTAGTTATACGGCATCTGCGTAGAAATGAAGTAAACTAATGTCTTAATCTCATCTGTTCCATGGTTTTTTCTCTTAACTCCAAGCTTAACTGTCACTGTAATTCCAATGAAAATGTGTGCTTAAATCTTTCAGGAATTAATCATGGACCGGTGGTGGCTGGTGTGATTGGAGCTCAAAAACCACAGTATGACATTTGGGGAAACACTGTCAACGTTGCTTCCAGGTAAAGAAATAAGGAATTCAATTAGAATTAATTATCATCTTTTGACGAGTAACATTATTCTGGATTATCTTCGACTTTGAAATCACACGCTTAATCTGTTCGTCAATCACAAAAATTGATTTTTTTTGGTCTATTATACTTTGAAGTAAAAATTTAAGTAAAATTTTTTTGTATAATTGTGTTCTAAACTTTAAACAGGATGGACAGCTGTGGCAGCATGAACAGGATTCAGGTTAGTAACTCTACTTTCCAGTTTCTGGTTTAATTAATTACTCCAATAGTTATAGGGTGTGTGTGTGTCTATGTAGTATATTATCAAGCTTGTCTTTTATTCATTGTAGTGGGTTCATGTTGTCTGGTTCCGTATTGATTTTCTCATACTTTCTTCCACTGTTATGTGGAGTGTGGAAGTGGATGTGGACTATATGTTATCGGAGTGAAAGAAAACATGTTCATCAAATAGCTATCTTTATGTTGTGTTCGTTCTCAACTTTATCTAAGCCTTGTATAGCAAAATAAAATGGGAATTCTCGGCCAATATTTTTCTTTTAGCTCCTACATAGGTATATCTTTTTTGTAGGATGCCACTATTGATTTCGAGGAGGGATATAGAGGCGTGTAGGGTGACTATATTTTTTTCCATGTATTGACGACAGAATTAATGTTTTATTGCATATAGACGTTGACGATTTTGTTAATAAGGGAATGTGATAGAAATGTGTCAGGGCAGCATATATCTTTGATAAAAGTGAATCTTTGGGTAGGCTTTGTGTGAGTATCTATTATGTATAGTCGGCGGCAGCAGTAGTTTTGTCGTGCCTTGTGCTTACTCGCATGTATGTAATTATATAGAGAGACAGTAGACAGAGATAATAATATTACTGGAATATATCTGTAGAAATCGATGAAAGTTACGGGTTTTTTTCATCCGTTGTTTCACTGAAATTCTCAGGTGACGGAAGATACAGCTAAATTGCTAATAGAGTCTGGATATGAATGTGAGTGCAGAGGACCCACCTACGTCAAAGGAAAGGGAACTCTGACTACTTACTTTGTACGGACTCCGTTTGATGCTAAATCGGAGATTACCACAACTAGCGGCAACTAGGTAAATGGCATTCTCTCTGGCTCTGGCCAAGGAATAAAGGAGCGAGAAACACAACCAAACAACTGGCACTGCAAGCAAAAACTTTATTTCTGGGGCTTTAGTATCTAACTAAGTAGTCACACCAAGATGGCTAATGGAGCTTCCCTGCTACTACATCGAGTCCAACGAAAAAAAATTCCCTAACATTTATTACACGTGTTGCACAATGTTACCTGTTTACTATACTTTATTTATCAATGCAATGTATTCATATTTCTTCCTATGTCTAGAAAAAAGGTCTTACTCTACCGTAGAGTCATAGTATAGCATAATCCTAGGAAGTTTTTTTTTGCTTTATCCCCGTACTAAATGTCTGTATGACCGGGGCTGAAAAAGTGTTCAAATTCAAAACGCAATCCTTTGGTTACTTTAAGCTTATGTACATATATGATATATCTAGGGTACTCAATCTATAATAGATTTATCTGCTCCTTCTGCCCTCTATTCACTTTGTACCGTGTCTTCAAACATGAAATGTAAAATCGATCATTTTGAGCTGGTTCGTACAATAGCTGTTGAGAGTTGAGAAGCTAGTTTTCAGTTCATGCTGCTATGAAACGCATAGTGATATGCCATAAATTGTACCATTAAGAAATATAAAATTACTATTTCTTTTTGATATGGACTTATTTATGTTCTGTAATAAAATATGTACATCATGCTGTTACCTGTTACCTACTATATACAATGTATATTTACTATTATGTCCTACCTACCTGTACAGATACACACATAAATATATAATTATATATATCTTTAGAATATACGTAAAAGATACATGCCTCAATGACTTTATTTTCCTCTCTTCTATTGTATGTATGTCATGCTGAACATAAGAATGTTAACAAAGACTTTTATGTATTTACATGTGTACCATATCCGCAGATAAAAAAAGTATTTTCTGCAGTATTTTAGCTAAAACAAACAAAACAAAAAACAATTCTGATTCTGAGTTGTTGTAAAAATGTTCAATGGAACCAATTATGTATGTAATATTATATTATAGTGTCACTTGTCATAATCAACATAATGTTTAAGCAAGTAGTTTGTAGGACAAGGACGAGTGAGCCAGGAAATTAAAAGGCTTTGATTTTGCAACTACTGAATTTATTAATACGTAATTATTATTATTATTATTTTACTGTAGTGTATAAGCAAGGACACATATATACTACATCATATTTACTTATTACAGTAATTTAATATCCATAAAGTTACTTTGTTCGGTCGTGGTTGTGCAAGCAAAAAAAATAATTTGTTTTTTTTAATGTAAAAAGGTGAAACCATTATAGGCCGTTGCTATTTCATTGTACTGTTCATGTTGCCAAGTTATGTAATTTGTATGTAATACGCGTTGTTAATCATATCCATATACAACCACTATACAATTTAACAATTGAAATTGAAACATTTCTGGGAAATATAAAAAAAAGTAAGGATATATTGTGTGTGGTGGGTATAAACACATCAATACACATCAAAAGAGCTTGTTTGTCAAAAAAAACTATTAGGGAGAAAACGAAATTAAAGTTTTGAAAATGTGTACAAGAAATAACATGTGTTGTACGGTCTCTTTTGCTCTCGTACACCAAGGACTATGGCTGTATGAGCACCTCCGTATGCATAAAATATTCAGATGTGTGTGACTACTCGCAATGTAATATGTCGTTCATAAATATTTCATCATAAAGGAACATTTCTCTTTTGAGCGGGTTTTATTACCTTTTCGAGCGAGCAGTACTGTTCATTTAGGCTCTACTAATTTGATGATCGATAATTTTGATCAACCAGTGATCGGAATGATCCATGGATTACTGGTGTGGTGATACGTGAAACCCTATGCCGGAGCCAGCCACGTTTAACATCCGTTCAAGCCACGTTCAAGTGTACATACCTATCATGGCAGAGGCAATATAC
Source organism: Dicyrtomina saundersi (assembly GCA_034695245.1). Lineage (NCBI taxonomy): Eukaryota > Metazoa > Arthropoda > Collembola > Symphypleona > Dicyrtomidae > Dicyrtomina > Dicyrtomina saundersi. The sequence continues at coordinate 7,744 of JAQFZE010003657.1, forward strand.
TGGGCAGTTGTATTTTAGTAGATGATCTTGGAGCAGGTAAAGGTGAGTTATATTAAAACATAAAAACAAGTTTGAACGAGAAAAGTGGAAACTGTCGGAATGGGTTCAACTTTTTACAAATGGCTTGATTCAAATCGGAATTCAGAATATCTATAATAGCTATGCTCTCTCAGCAGACAATGGAACAACTTTTACTTTTTACAGGTTGCACTCGATGGGAACATAATAATATATTAATCACATTTCTCAAAACTTTATAATCAGATTAAGATCAGACAGTGCTCCACACTGCCTTGATCGTTTCTCATCTCCATCCATTTTCTTCGTTATGGATCGTGTGTCATCTTAGCTGCGCTCGTACTCGTATCAGAGAGGAAGAAAATGTGTAGTAGGGTTCCCTCTAATATGGTTACCGTTACGGTTAGTGTCGCTGGAAATGGACTTAAACTTACAAGAGTGCAGTTTTTTGGGATGACGGGGTATTGATCCGCTCGATATCGATCCATAACTCGAGTGACTTCATAAATGTACAAAAGTATAAATGATGCATCAGACGATAAGTGAGATCTAGGTTACTGAAAGTATTTACAATAAATTTAATTTACTTCCTTATCGTCACTAAGGAAGGACTTACATGGTAGTCTAACTATCATTGCAGCACTGGGATACCAGCCATATTTGCTATCTTTATATTTCCTGTGCGATTAGTGCATAAAGAGTGATGAAACCCGCGCACATGCAATTAGAAAGTCGTCGCGTCTCCTCAAATTTCTGGGGAGTATGGAATAACGCTGACTCACGAACAAATTGGAACAGGTAACACGGGAAACTGGGAAACTCCAGTCTCATTTCCTATCATTGATATAGCTTTGTATCGCAATAGTAAAGATCGATAAATTTGTAATAATATCATTATTAGAATAAATAAAGCTTGTTGATTTTCAATTTCTTCACTATTATTGTAATACTGTAGTCTTGGTCACGACAATGAAAATTGATGTTATTAGCATCTGCATAAGCAAAGCTAGCGCTAAAGCTAAAGGGTACATTGTAAATTGTAACTGATAAATCTAGGTTGGTTTAGGAGTAACGTGGTTGGCTTTGGCTTTGTCTAGGTTGATTCCCGAGATAGAATAATTTTATTGCTACCAGATAAATATATAACAGTTGATATGAGAAACGTACAAAGTATAGTCAGTTTATTTAAAAAGTATGGGTTTTTTCAAGTACAAATGAAACAGTAGTAATATTAATAAAATCCCAAGAATTACATCAAGTGACAAGTACAGGTAAAGATGAGTAACGGAGCTCCCAAGAGTGTCGATCCGCACCGCAGAACACCGTTTGCTCGCTGCAATCCTATATAACATATATCCTAAAAGGAGTATATTTTATAATAATGCATAACAATGTCGCTGACATATCAGCGTATCTAATTTTTTATAATAATATTGTATAATTTACATTATACAATTAAATACTTTTGCATTTTTATTCACAATTATAATCATTACAAAATAGACAACTTCCTTGGGTAAATTGAATCGTTAGCTTTTTAGTCTTGAACAGATGAATAGTAGAGTACGAGTAAGAATCACATCCAGTCATCCAGACATGGTTGGCTATTGTTTCAAAGGAAAACAAAATTCCGCTTCGAACCATTTTTATTTCTCAATATGCAGGCAGTAGGCAGTCAGTAATTACTTTCTTGTTATAAATTGTTCCACTATGGAAACAACCTCATTATTTCATTTATTTCCTACACATTCTATTTATCAACATACCTTTTTCAGTAGTAGTATTCTGTATAGGATTACAAAAAGGACACATTTAAGTATAGTAATGACTAACATGAAAATTAAATAGCTACACATGTTGTTTTAAAATAATAGAGTTAATTATTGTACATTGTGTGTTACATTACATAGCATAAGAAGTTAGTAGATTCAATTGCCATTGAAGGCGCACAAGGTAAGTCAGAGTAAGTAGGTTAGTCACTATAGTATAGTGGAGGCATTAGAATAAATTGGTAAAGTTTCAACGATACATGTGTGTGGCTTGTAATGTTGCGTAGAAACAGTGGTGTGGTGTGTGGTAAGTAACTACTAACTAGTGGCATGGGGCACTACCTTGGAAACACTACAGGGACTCGTATTAAAACTCAACTGGCTGAAAAGGAACAATACAAGTCGGAAACTTTACAAACTGTGTACTCCATGCATACTGCATGGGGAAAGGGTCCACTGGACTCTTATACTGTACTGTAACTGTATAGTAAGTAAAAGTTGATTGAGAATGTCATGAGACTTCATGATTCTTGGAGTCCATGTAGAAATGTGTGGGGAATGTACACCTATTTGTCTCCCTCAACGCTGACAAATCCTCATTGGCCAATTTTCTCTGGAAATTTTTTAAAGGGTGCTGAATTAATCTACGGTGGTTCTCTGCATTTTATATACTTTTTTTTTATCAAAAAAACTTCTTCTTTTCCCCTAATTGCAGAGCACCCACCTTCCTGAGACTTGGCGCTTGTTATTATAGACTGCATTCAGTTTCGGTGCAAACAGACGGAACAATGCGGTTGGATACATAATATGCACATCACTCTAAATGTATTATATATTCTGTTGTAGTTGCAGCTTTAAGCTGCTTGAGTTTCTTGGAAGACTTACTTTTAAAATGGAGAATTTCTTATGCTGGCTTCCCCTTCCACCGGAAATATTGTGTGAAGAAGCTGACACGTACCAGAGAGAGAGAGAGGGAGAGAAGCAGGAGCAGAACTGTAGAACATCTCATTTGCGTCTGCTGTTTCTTTCTTCTGCTATATTCTATACTACCCCGACCACGTTTGTAATTGAGCTAGCTCTGTGATTCCTTCTTCTTATACGCACTGTTGCAACTTTCTGATTTTTGTGTGGTCGTTTCGTCGTTTTCGTTTCAGTGGTAATGGTATAAAAAATAAGAGTACGAAGGAAAAGGAATATCCTTATTACTACAGCGCAAAGTACATGTGAGGTAGTAGTACAGTAGTCAATTTGACATGAGCCAGAGAGCATAGTAACATGGAAGGATATCGTCATAAGTTTTTAAGTTGGAACACATCAAGGAAATAAAAAAAATGTATGAAATTTTTTGACGAAGAATTATTAATATTCCACTTGTTTTAGCTTTCACACCGCTTATGAATACAGTCATAGAGCCAATGGTGGAGCACAGCATAACTCATCGCATTATGATTATGGGATTTGGTAGAAGACTAAAGGAGACATTTTCATGGGAAACATCAGAGAAACATGGAGAAAAACTTGTGTTCATTTTACTATTTACTCCTCCTGGTCGAGTTATTTTCGGCTTCCTTCTTTTCCGTTTCCCTGTTCCTTTTCCTCCTCCTCGTCCTATTCGTATTCGTATCTGTAACTTTGTACAGGATGAATGTGAAGCCAGCTTATTTTCAAAACCGGATCATATTAAAAACTTGTTGTTGGTAGAATTTCTTCGGATCAGAGGATGAGTCTTGCTCTCATGGTTTGGGATGGGTTGTAACATGTACACAGAAGACAGAACTGTGACAGGGATGACTGCAGTCAATAATTATCATACCCATGCATTTATGTTTTCTTTTTCCAAAGCGTAGTCTTACTACATACTACATTACTACGGTACCGGTGCTACACTACTATGTACTTACGTATATACACTACACACAAACTGTATGTAGTCCTAAACTAAAAGTACTACCTACTAAACACACATGCAGATCTTAGATACGAATGAGAATATTTTTTTTCTGCTTATGTCTAATCATACTTGTAGCTTGAGCTTAAGACATGGTTTTTATTTGATGTTCTTTATGAATCGTCAAAGTTTAACGACTCACATCTACACACTCCTCATGAGACTTGTGGCTCCTTTTTAATCCTCCCATGCACGCAATCCACGAAATCCTATTATGGATGAAAACCACCGTAACTCATTTAATGGTGTAAAGTACACGACTCAAAAGTCAGAACACCCTCCTAGACACATTCTTCCTCGCTTAACGTAATATAGCATAGCATCTTACACATGTGTGGGCGGGAAACATGGGAAAATTATAAAGACGGTTTTTACGACACACTCCCCAATCAAAAAATAATCAATTCCTCCAAATCAATGCACAAGTAATCAAAACTAAACCGCTAAATGGAGTTATAAATCCCATCAGGTATGTAGTATATTGAGTACATATATGAATAGTAATAATAATCTAACAATAGTACACAAATAATTCCACTTAAATAATTCAACATTACAAATATTATGTAACTATAGCTAGCTGCCACGCCTTGCGGTACATAATATATATGATGAATATTCAATTCCATTCAAATCACAATGATAAACTATTACAATTACTATTCAGCATAAGTTTTACAATGTAGAAATTAAAACTAAATAATGCACCAATAAATACTTTGTTTCTGCAATATGCAATCAATATAATTTGTGAGAACTCTCAATTTTAATTACAATTTTTATTTAATCA
>JAQFZE010003658.1:0-12267 GCA_034695245.1 Dicyrtomina saundersi
GCACCTTTTCAAAAACATGGAATTAGAACATTTTGCACCTTTTGGAAAACATGGAATTAGAACATTTTGCACCTTTTTAAAAACGTGGAGTTCAAAAATTTTGCACCTTTTCGAAAACATGGAATTAGAGTATTTTACGTTTTTCAAAAACTCGTAATTAACATTTGACGCATGTTTCTCATTTTGTTTTCATGACATAGCTCATTTTTATTGTAGCTTAAATTGGATATGGGTCATTTTGGTTCTTCACACACGATATGTGGGCTCAATATAGTAATTATAAAATATACAGGTGTGTTTCGTTTTAGTTGTATGCCAGTGCGAGTGCAAGTGCCATAGCCAAGTGTGTTTAGTGTGTGTGCTATATGGAGAGAAATGTTAATTTAATTTAATTGTAAATGTGCCACGAAAAATGGTTAATTACTTTCTCTCTACTTTTAATTTCTATTTTCTAATTTTCTATACTTATAATTCTCTTATGACATTCCCATATATTCCATGTGCAGATACATATGGTAATTTTGAATTCAAAATCGAAACTCACTTCAAAATAATAATTACTGCGTGTGTCCGTGTGTGTGCTGGTGTGTGTGTGTCTGTGTGTGTGTGTGTGTGTGCTTGTGTCTACATTAACAAAGGAAGAGACGGCAGACAGGGAGGGATACAAGTGTGGGAGGGGTGCCCTAATGATTGTGATATAGATAAGACTATAGATGGAGGACTCCTATACAGTGGGATATATGGAAGTGTAATTATTGCATTCTGTTGGGACTCCTATCCTCACTTATGGAACGGATAATAAATTTAATGCTCCACTTTAATTTCTTTTAATTTCCTATATTTTTAATTGTGTCTCGTATTATATTTATATTTATATTTGGCCAAATTACATTCCGTCTCTGAAGGATCAAAATGACCCACAATGGTTTTCAGCAAAATCTATGACTTTTTACTTAAAACAAAAATGAAATCCTGAACGTAAAACTTTGTAGTTAGAACAGTTTAACTTTTAAATTTTTTTAAAAAACAAGTAAATGGAACAATTTACACTTTTAAAAAATGTGTAAATACAAAAATTTACACTTTCAAAAAACATGTGAATGGAATATTTTGCAATTTAAAAAAATGTGTAAACAGAACAATTTACACTTTTAAAAAACATTCAAATGGAATATTTTACAATTTAAAAAATATGTAAATAGAATATTTTTGTACTTTTTTTGAAAATATGAAAATCGAATATTCTTCCCTTTTTAAAATCATGAATATATAGAAATGTTTAATACTTTTTAGAAACATGCAAATGGAATATTTTGCACTTTCAAAAAATGTAAATATAACAGCGTTGACACATTTTTTAAAAACACTCAAATCTTCATTTTACGCATCTATTTCTTTACACATAGCTCATTTTGATCCAGCGAATATATTAGAATTGACCCATTTTGATTCTTCCCATGTTAACTAACGTGCATTAGTTGGGCGCTATAAACACTCTGTTTTTTCCGCACACAAATAAAATAAATTATTATATCCCTACATACGTAGATTATACGTGTTGTTAAATGTTAAATGTGTTTGTGTCTTTGAGTTTACACACTATAAGTACATGCCCTGAATTTAAATGGGAAATTGTAAATAGGGAATAATAACATGCATAATATATCATTCAGTGGAATTAAATTCCTTTACTTTACATTCTCCGTCTGTGTGTGGAAAGTGGAAAATACAAAATATTAAATAGTGTTGGTTTCAATACAAATAAATACAAAAAGAAATTGGGAGAGAATTAAAACCAGGGGAATAGACCAACCAACGCAACGTGTATATAGCGGGACGAGAGGGGGCATATGGCCGTCTATATAACTATAATGGAACGTGCATAAATTACGTGGTACAAAAATCGGAAATTTCAAACCCCTCCTTTTTTTTGGTATGTACGCCCATGTAAAAGGATTGGCAACTTGAACCCCTACCCCCTCCCCCCTCGACGTACCACGTAATTTAAGCACGCTGCCTAAGTTATAAACTGTGTGTTCATAATAATATGTAATAATCCATACGTAACTGCAAGCCAGGGACACCTATGCTATGTACATATATACATATCATTAAATGATTATCATTATCAAACTTAACGCCTGAACCGGCGCCGAAACAGAAACCGAAACCGGTACCGGCATCGAAACCGAAACCGGAGCCTAAAAACCCGAAGCCCCAAGTATTTAAAATTTGTAATTTACAATTATATCATCTTTCCTATTTATTGACACAGTCAGTCGTCGCCGTCGTCGTCGTCGGACTTCGTTTTCGTCTTCGTTTAAGTTCTATACGACGTACATAGATAGTGTAAATTCATAAATTCATAATTTCGTCGTCGCAATTCTACAATTTTCTTTCCTTCTTTCTCCATTATGTACTATAAAGTGTGCGTTGTAGGGATCATTCATAAATGACGTCATGGAAAAATCACTATTTTTTTTAGGACTCATAGATTAACCATTGCCTAAGTAAGTAGCTATCTTTAACATGGGATGTGACTACCAAAATTTTGCAGTAGACCCGTTGACGTCATTTATGGACAATCCCTTAACATTTTGCATTGCTAACGTATACTTTACCTTTAGCTACGTAAGTATGTTGTAAGGATTTTGAGTTTGAATATATAAAAATTAAATAATTACTAACTATATAGTATGTATAAGCATACGCAATTACCTTCTTATTCTTTGGATAAGGTGGAATTTGAATTACCATTATTATTAGTACACACAGCATAGCTATTAAAAAAAGGGGAATGGAAATTCACACAGTTTTCCACAAACTTTCTTGAGCAAGTTTAATAGCCCAGTGTTAAAAGCATATTATACGCTAGTAAATAGGCTGTATAGTTAGTTCGTCAGTTGGTGCTATGCTTTAGGGGTTATAGGGGCTATAGAGCTATATGATGCTAGTGTTAAATAATTATTAATTCAAATTACAATAATTCAATAATTTCAGCTACATAATATTCCATATATTCCTACTTACGCCTTCCAATGGATGGGCTTTTAAGTTGTAATGAAATATAAAAGAAATTTACTCATGAGCTGTGAATTTTCACAGTATTTTTAATACCTACTTGTTACCATCGTAGAACCAGCACCAAAGGAGAATTTTTAAAGGTGTAATTTTTATTTATTTAATTATTATGCCCAATTCCAAACCAAACCAGTAGTCGGGGTCGCACTGTTTTAATTTTCTTGCTGTGCTGTGCTAAAATAATATAATGCTTCTTGTAATTAAAAGGGTAGAGAGAAATAGCGTAATTATTAAAAACTGTATGAAAAATACTGTATAGTTATAATAGTTATAATAGGTGTAATTACCGCGGTGTAAAATTTTGAATATTTCCAAAAGTCTCGACTTTTTCTTTTTTTAATTCTCTTTTAACTTTTACATTTTTACCATTGTAATTTCTGTCTAGCTAAGTCTAACCATGCAAATGATGCAAAGCATGTAAACTACTTGAGTTTAATCCTGGACCTTTTCACATTTTATAGAAGTGACTGGGTAGATAGAATGCCCGGCATCGGCATCGGGGATACCTGTGTCGTCAAGGCGGGCATTAGGGTGAGGGATATAGATGAGATATAATAATGAGGAGTTCATGTAGATTCTAGATATTGAGCGAGATAACAAGAGGGGGAAGCGTCGTTTATCATTTAATTACCTCCCTCCCTCCCTCCGGCCACCGCCACGCTGCCACCGCCACCCTATCTATTTACATAGGCACCTGTCTGGCCCTGGCTCTGGCTTTGTGTCACGTTACCTGAAAATTTGGAAATGCACATTACGGGTCGTCCATTAATGATGTCATGATAGACTTTCAGTCAGACCAGGGACATATTACCCCAGGACGTTTTCCTCCAGGACATTTTTATGCAGGGACATATTCCCTGAAGGACATTTTCCTCCAGGACGTTTTTACCTCAGGACATTTTTCCCGCAGGACATTTTCCTGCTAGACGTTTTTACCTCAGGACATTTTCCCCGCAGGACATTTTCCTCCAGGACATTGTTATCCAGATACATATTTCTCGAAGAACATTTTTACCTCAAGATATTTTCTTCCCGGACATTTCCTCTCAGGACATAATATTTCTTCCAGACATTTTTACGCTAGAACATTTTCTCCCAACGCGCAACCGAGGACATTTTCCTACCTAAATGTCCTGGAGGAAAATGTCCTACAACCAGCTGTAAAACTGTGAAAAATGTCTTAGGTGACGACTCTGTGTCTGACTAAGTAAATGCTGAGCAAGTGTGTGTGTGTGTGTGACTGTGTGAGAGTAGAAGTTGATGTAAGATTGTATATTTTACGAGTTGACGATGTGGATTAGATAGACCAGAACCAGAGCCGGAATTTACATGGGTGGTGGTTTAAAAAGTACAAAGTACTACAAACTACCCTCTGTCCACGTACAAAGTACATATGGAGAGAGAGAGGGCGGTAATTTTTATTTTCGAACCCCTTTTCTCAACAAAATCAAATGGAAATAACTAAATAGAATGAAAGAAATGCGTGTGCTGTATAGGGAGTGAGCAAGTGGGAAGTGGGGTGCGTTTCGTTCGTGTGGTATGCTGCATATCTCTATCGGTATCGGTATCCGTATTCGTATCCGTATCCGTATCCGCATGCACTGTGCACTGGACTGCACTCACTTTTTGTGTGCACTCACACAAAACAACAAGAATCTCTACAGCTCCACAACTACAGACTCCAGACGACAGACCACACACGAACACTACCAGTATCAGCCAACACTTTTAGTTTTAACAACGCGTTTCTCTGCATTCGAACAAATCTACTCGAAAATAAAGTTGGTTTAAAAACATTGGGAAATATTGGACCAGTCTACCTGTCTCCAGTTTCATTTCCATTAGGCGTCTGTAATCTGGACAGAGAATCTTATCTTTTCCTCGACGCACACGAATAGACTTGCCACGAATTTGAACAAATTAACCCAATTTTTTGAATTTTCTGTTTCAATCCATTTAGCAATTGTAGCTACATATGTACTGTCTATTTTCTAATGTGTTGTTGGATGGTGGCGTTGATTTGTGTGGAGAGTGTAGAGATGTGAAGGTTTAGGAGTTGTGCGTGTTCCGGATCGGATCGGATCGAATCGGATCGGATCAGTCAGTCGGGTGCTTGGGATTGCATTGCATAGTATAGGTACTTGTTGTCTCGCACACACGCCACCTCATTACCACCTGCAACTACAAGCCACACTCCCCCATGCTACAACCACAACCACAGTCAGAGCCACCGCACACTCAGGCGGCAGTCCGTCTTTCGTTCATGGGTTTAAGTGGGAAGAGTGCCGGGTGCGATCAACGTCTTCCTTGCCCTCCCCTCCCTGTCCTTTCCTTTCTTTGTCGCCCCTTCCCACGCTTTTCAGTTTAGGCAGTTCGCATCTTATGAAAGAACCATCTCTTATCCTTTTCTTACGATTAGTGATAGGGGTCATCCATACAAAACGTCGTAGGGGTGGTTTTTACTTTGTCCAGGACATTTGCGGGGGACGATCCCATGATTATATACAAGGACGGATAATGTGGCCAGCGCAGGCAGCCCCCGCTGCCTCAATTTTCTCAAAACAATGTACATAAATGGAACATTTTGCAGTTTTCAAAAATATGTAAAAAGAACATTCTGACATTTCAAAAAGATGCAAATAAATTTTTTTTTACATTTCAAAAACATGGAAATAAAACATTTAACACTTTTTAAAAAACATGGAAATAAAACATTTAACACTTTTCAAAAAACATGTAAATGGAACATTTTGCAGTTTTAAAAAATATGCAAATTGAACATTTTGTACTTTTCTCAAAACATGTAAATAGAACATTTTGCACTTTTCTGAATCAAGTAACAAGGAAATTAAACTTGGTGGTTTATGTATGGAAACAAATTGCTGCCTAAAAGCAATTCCTTGGTACGGCGCTGATTATATAAAGCAGAAGCTCCAAATTCCAATTCTCACGGTTGAAGTTAAAGAGTGGAGGTGTAATGTAATTAAGACTGTAATGAAAATGAATGAATGGTTTGTTTGGTAACAGGGACACAGTGCTTTGACAAGAAGGACCCCGCCAAGTGAACGGACGGAGCCGCAGTGGGCTTGGACGGAGTCGGAGCTGGTGCTGTGGGAGCGGTGATGGCAACAACAGCAACTGCAACTCTCAATGGTGGGCCAAATGGCGGGCTCCATGGAACGACACTCATTCACTCCGAGCAGAACAATCAGAGCAGCAACACGCACTCCTCCTCCGGTGGCCAGAACCACAACAATGACGAACTGGACAACGACCACGAGGACAACCTCCACCACCTCGCCCTCCACTCCTCCTCCACCCCCACCTCCACCACCCCCAACACCCACTGTCACCGTCCCTGTCGCGCCGACAGCAACAGCAGCTTTGACAGTGGCCATGAGGACAGTGGAAGTGGACATCTCCGCATCCCGCCCTTCTCCTCCTCCGCCCCCGCCCCTCGTCTCAACCACAACCACGTCCACCTCCACACCTCCCCTCCCCTCAATGACATGGCGGAGGCGGAGTTGGAGGGGAGGTCCTCCTCCTACGATCTTGACCGGGACCGGGACCGCGACCGCTTGGACGACACCGCCCAAAACTCCCCGGAAAATGCACTCCTCTCCGGCGGGAGTAAAAAGAGACGGAAGCAGTCACGTCCCGTCCGAATACCCGCTTCGGAATCATCCGACTTGGACAATCCGCAACAACAACAACAGCAACAGCAACTGCTGCAACAACAACAGCATCAGAAAAAATCGTCAGGGAGGGGAAAAGGGGGTGGAGGTGGTGGCCATGATTATCGCTATGGCCACCGAATGTCCCTGGACAAAGAGGAGGCGAAGGAATTTATGGAGGGCAGTGGTGACGAGCAACAACAACAGCAACACCACCACCACCATTCATCCAAGTCAAACTCCCGCTCCATTGGTCATGGTCATGGTCAGTCCAAGAATCAAGGTCAAAGTCACTCGGTGAGGTCAAGACGAGGTCATCAAGGTCCACTGAACCTCTCGTCCTCGAGCAAAGCAGTTGAAGATTCTGAGGATGCGGACCAAGATGCGGAAGGAGATGATTATGAGAATGAAGAAGATGAGGAGGAGGAGCAGGGAGTTTTGAGCCATTTTCATTTGTCCCAACAACAACAACAACAGCAGCAACAACAGCAGCAGCAGTTTCACATGCAATTTCAAATGCAGCAACTTGCGGCGGCTGCCGCCGCATCCCTAGACATGAATGACCCGAACAAGACTGACCTCTCTTCAGGATCTGGCGCTGCCGGCGGCGGCGGCGCCACCGGCGGAGTTGGAGGAGCTTCAGGGACCAAAGACTCACATCGTAATTTGAATCCGTCATTTTCTCCCGCACTTTTCCCCCTCATCACATCCAGTCCGTTCTTCAGCTTCTTCCCCCAGCCCCCCACCACTCCCCACGGAACTGCCTCAACCACCCCCAACCCCCAGCAACCCGGAACCCCCTCATCCTCCTCCTCGGCCGGCTCCAATAATAACAATCCCCACAACTATCTTCAACAGCAAAATCAGCAACAGCAGCAACAACATAGTAGCAACAATAACGGGAGTAACCCCTCTGGAGGCGGAGTCATTGGTGGAGGGGGTGGAGCCCTTCAGAATATCCCGCCTCATCGCATCTTTAATCCGGAAGCATACTGCGACTTATGCAATAAGGAATTTTGTAACAAATATTTTCTCAAGACCCACAAAGCGAATAAACATGGCGTCTACTCGGACGTTCCCTCCACGTCAAGTCTCCCGCCAAGTCAAGTCATGGCAGCGGCGGCCGCCGCCCTCAGCATCTCTTCCTCTCCCTCCGTATCTTCAGTCCCACAGTTTCTCTCTGCTACCCCTGCAAATATGATTTGTGCTGCCATGCCTCACCCCCACCCTCTCCAACAACAACAACAGCAGCTCCAACAACAACAGCAGCAGCAGTCACCTATAACAACTAGCTTAGCAACTATAACAAGTCTGGGGACGGCCATGACTGTAGCGAGTCAGCTGTCCGGCTCAGGTACCGGCTCTGCGTCGGGAGGCTCTGCGCTAAATTTGAATTTAAATGTGAAAAGTGAAAACAACATGCCCCTCCCCCTCTCCCTCGCCCTGTCCTTGGAGAGTAAGGGAGGCGGGAATAGTAACGGGTCAACCACGAAGGAGTCCTTCTGTGACCTTTGTCAAAAGGAATTTTGCAACAAATATTTTCTCAAGCGCCACCGGGCCAAGATACACGGGATTGCGATGGAGGGCGGGAGTAGTGGCGGGAATAGTAACTCAGGGACCACCCGCCCCTCAGGGGGGTCTGGAGCTGGCGGTGGAAAAGGTAGCCGACCCTCAAGTTTCAACGGAATTGGTGGGGACAATAAAGGTCTCCCCCTAATGATTGGATCCGAGCTTGAGAGCCTTGGTTTAGAATTGGTTGCAAAGCATATTGAGGAGTCCTCCGGTGGGGTGGAGGAGGGGGAGGTGGGTCACGGTGCGGGGAGCTCTAATGAGTCGATGGGCATGAGCATGAGCATGGGTGGCTTAGGTTTGGATTTGAATACACATGGCGGGAGGGGAGTTCACAGTCCGGAATCACTGTCACTTCAGAAGCAGCAACTTCAGGTTCCCCTCCCCCTCTCTCTCCCCCAATTGGGGGTGAGTGGGATGGGGATGCATGAAAACACGTGTCAATTTTGTCTACGGGAATTCTCGAGTAAAACACTCCTCCGCTCCCACATGACGAAGAAGCACCGACTCCTCCTCCCGACCTTCCCACCCTTCCTCCTCCCATTCCAGGGGATTGGCACCCATCTATTTGAGGAGGAGCACCGCCCAGCGGGTGGTGGAGGGGGAGGGATAAGTATTCCACAGGACGATCACCAGCTCCGCCCCTCAGAGATTGACAATGACAATGAAAACGATAATGACAGTCCCTACGAGGGCCAAGCGGAGCACCCAAGCAGTATGCTCATGATAACCAACAACAACAAGGACGGAGTGGAGCCAGACTACGAGTGCAATCAGTGCCACCGCTCCTTCCAAACAATCTACCTCCTGCGCATGCACAAATCATATTTCCATCCCGAATCCGACGACATGTCAGACATCACGGCAGCCGCCGCGGAAGCTGTTACAAAAATGGAAGAGAGCTCCGATGTGGAGTCCGGAGGAGATAAAAGTCCTCCCCTCCCTCCCCACCACCGACAAGGAGACGGACGGGAGAGCGGCTCCATTCAGACAGCGTCACTTGCACCTCAAGGGAAAGGAGGACCCATGTCAGAGGGGGACAGGGAGGAGCTGAACCAAGAGGGTGATGTTGATATGATTGATGAGGAAGAGGAGGAGGAGGAGGAAGAAGAGGAGGAGCTTGAGGCGGAGGCCACCTCCGACTCAGATGACTTAAGAAGACTTCAAACAATGATAATGGAGCTCAATCGAGTCTCATCAGCGGCGGCGGCAGCCGCCGCCGCCCATGCTTCCTCATGGAGTCCACCACCGGGTGAGAGTGGAGGAGGTGACGGTGGGGGTGGGGGTGGGAGTGGAGGTGGGAGGAGTCAGAGAAGTAGTCCCGCTATAGGGGGAGGAAATGGGATTGGTATAGCATTAGGAGGTGGAGCTAGTGGATCCGCTTCCATCTGCCCGATTTGCTCCAAGGAATTTTACTCCACCTACTTCCTCCAGCAGCATATTCAGCATTACCACGCAGACGCAACTGGAAATCTTGTGAGTGTCAAAAGTGAGTCTCCGGACACTGCCGCAATTTTGAATGCTAAGAAAATGAATGACATCTATGAAAACTCGACATCTTCCACGTCCTCCGGACATCATGGGAAAGGGGACAAAGTGGACATGAAGATATCGACAGAGATGTCCAGTGGGGGTGGGGGTGGGGGGTTGTCTCTGTCTTTGGGGTCGCAGTCCTCCTTTTTAACTCCTGGGCCGAAGCCAAGTGGTGGTGGAGGTGGTGGTAGTATTTCTGGGAGGGTCGGCTCCGCACTGGAATTGAGTAAGCAAGCGGCGGCGGCTGAGGCGGCCAAGAGACCCTCCCCTTCCCTCAGTCGGAGCTACTGCACTATTTGTCACAAGGAGCTGTGCAACAAGTATTTCATGCGGACTCACATGCTTAAGATGCACGGGATTAGCATTGAGAGCAGCACGGGGCTGGGCGGTGTGACGTGTGACATTTGTAACAAGGAGCTCTGCTCCAAATATTTTCTCAAGGTCCATAAACAGAACACCCACGGAATAGTAGAGGATGGTCCGTCCCCACCAAATCCATCCACCCCGGGCCCTCCCCTCCCCCTTTCACTCACACGCTCCTCCACTCCGGATGTGGGAGGAGCCAACGTCAATCTAAATCTGAGTCTCGCAGGAATGAATGCAAGTGGAATCGGAGTGGGAGGAGGTTCTTCCGGAGGAGGTGAGTTGGTCCCTCTCCTGGGGAATAGTCAGGTTGACCTGCAGAGTCGCTATTATTGTCACTATTCCGAAGTTTGTCCGTTTTGTGGTCGGCGTTTTAGAAGTGCCAAGTGGCTTAAGACGCATCTAATGACTGACCATGGTCAAGAGGGGAAGGACCGGTGGAAGGCAATCGAGAAAACACTCCAGCATCACTCCTCAAGATCCAGAGGGTCTAAGTCAGGAGGTGGGGGTGGGGGTAGCGGTGGAGGTGGAGGTGGAAGTAGTGGTGGTGGAGGAACCAGTAGTGTTAGTAACAGTGGAGCTGGTGGTGGTAGCTCTCACTCAAAATCAGGGAAAAACTCAGGTCAAAAACCCTCGGGACAGAAGTTGTTGTCTGCATCATTGACTTCGGGGGGCGGTGGGAGTGGCTCGGGTGGGGGTCTTGGTCTCCCCATCACAAGTAATGGATCAAACGGGAACAAATGTGCCCTTTGTGGCTTCACGACGCATGACATGGAAGTAATGAAAGTTCACCTCATCAAGGAGCATGCGAGTCAGCTGACAGACCCCACGGGGGGTTTAGGGGGCGCGGGTCTAAGTTACCAGGACAGCCAGAGGGTAGGGGTGGTCCTTGACCCCCTGTCGCTCCTCTTTCAAAAAATGGAGGGTGGCTCGAACAAATTGTACAGGTGTGCGTACTGTCCATTCACAACCTCACTTCTCGTGTATCTGTATGCTCATGAGAGGACTCACACCGGACTCGCAAATCCACTCGCACTCCCCTCCCCTCAATTGCAACAACAACAAAAACAGCAGCAGAGACAAACACCGCCGTCGAATGAACCACAACCTGGCGGTGCTGGTGGAGTTCTTAGTTCCTCTGGCTCCGGCTCCGGTGGCAACACATTCCAGTGCCCCATGTGCTTCCACTCTTTCCACAGCGTGGACACATTCCAGCAGCATTTAATCAGTCACCAAATGTCCGGCGTCCTCGCTCCTTTCTTTACCCCGCCAGTGTCCTCTGCCTCCGTGTCTTCCTCCAGGTCACTCCTCCCCTTCCTCCCACCCCAGAGTGAGAGTCCACCGGGGCAGGAGGGGGCTCACTCCTCCCCATTCTCCGCCCTCACACTCCCCGTTCTTAACGGAGCCCTTGGAACTTCCGGCGACAGTCTCTACTGGGCTCTGAAGCAGTCTGCCGCCAATGCGGCCGCCCTTGAGCATCGGAACAACAATCATCATGAAAGAGGCGGGGCTGAGGACGGAGAAGGTCATGAGGATGACCCCCGATACAACGAGGAGGACTCTTCCAACAGTCCGCCAGGACCCGCCAAACACTTTATAAAAACGGAGCCAGGTGCGGAAGACTTGACTTCAAATGCCCGTGCTGTGGTGTCTGTCCCCTCAAGTCGAAATAAAAATCAAAATCGAACTAAGCGAAAGCAACAACAGCAGCACCAAAAGCAGGAGGACCCTCAACAGAAAATCCAGGTCACATCTCATATACGATCGAATTTAGTGGGAAACTTGAATGCATATTATGAGGATGAGAATGAAAACGAAAACGAAGAAGCGCTTCTTCTCATGGCAGCCACGGAGAAACTTGGGTTTAAAAAATCAGGGGGTGAAAGTAGGGGGGTGGTTAGTGGGGGTGGTGGGGAAATTAAAAAAAGGAAAACTGGGAAGATCAGCAGTTTCCGTTGTTCAGACTGTAGCATGACTTTCAAATCTCGTGCAGACTGTTCCTCACATATTCAAGAGACTCATCATAATCATGGGGGTGGTGGTGGGG
>JAQFZE010003659.1:0-12267 GCA_034695245.1 Dicyrtomina saundersi
AATATGTTGTATTTACATGTTTTTAGAAAAGTGCAAAATATTCTTTTTACTTGATTCAAAAAAGTGCAAAATGTTCTATATACCCATTTTGAGGAGAGTGCTAAATGTTTTATTTATACATGTGTTTTAAATGTGAAAAAAACATTTATTTATATGTTTTTAAAAAGTCAAACATATTCTTTTAACATATTTTTGAAAACTGCAAGATGTTCTATTCACATTTTTCTGAGAAAATTCAGGCAGCGGGGGCTGCCTGCGCTGGCCACATTATCCGGCCGGCCCTGGTTTTACTTACATGCATTGCAGTTAGTCACACTATCTCACGGCCATTGTATATGGTCGACTATTAAAGTATTTAAGGTATTTATGATTTTTCAGGCATAATTAAAGGCAGTATGAAACCCGGGGCCTTTTGTGTTGGTGACATCATTTAATTTAGCCACTATTAGGTGTAAAGTGATTTTACAATTAGATTGCCCCTACACTAATTGCAAATTCCTTCCAAAGAAATGATATCATCAATAACAGTTGACTTTACTGTCCTGTCACCTTTACAAGTACCATTTAGTCACAAATTACATAAATTCTACGTAGATAGGTATATAACACTATAGGGATTAGCACTATGCCATATAGGCACCAGGTGTGAGGGGTGAGGACCAGCACCAGCTGGCTCCATTGTGGCTCAATTTGTATTCAGAGAAAATCAATCAATCGGGGATTATCAGTGGAATTTTGTTTTTGTAAAAATGCCTGCAATATATTGGTCTCATAATTTCACCAGGATCGCGTAAGTCACGTTTACCCTATGACTCAATTTAATTTATTTCCAGTGCTAATCGAATTGCTATTTCACATTATGGTAAATAGTTCTGATTGAGATATGTACCTTACCTACCTACGTCCTACATTAGGTTCGGTTCTATTTTGAATAGTTGCTTAATCGAAATCCTATCACCAACATAATGATTGACATTCGTAATACTTTTATCTTGTTATTGGATTTACTGTAAAAAATGGGACAATTCAATTACTTAACAATCGTCATTGATGATTTTATATCAATTGCTAAAAATTTAATTCAAGTGCCAATTTTGTAATCTAATACGCAATTAGCTGATCGATGAATATCCTGCTGCCACTCAAAACCTGGAGTTGCGTAATTAATTATATGTATCTGACGTGTCCCACACGTGTGTCCACTTATATACTTTAATAATTAATTAAAGAGTTCCTTCTGCTGATACGATTGTAAAGCAAGCTACTCAGTCCACGTTGGAAATACAATATAAATATGATGTCATCGTATAGTACGTTCGTCATGGCATGGCATGGCGTACATTTGTATTGGGTTTTGACTGGCAGTTCATTAGTAGAAGTAAATCGCATTTACCTAATTAAAGTATGTAGCAAATAAATGTAGTATAAAATCAATGTCCTATGCATCTTAAAACATAACAGAAATTGACGCTGGTTATCAATTGTAGAAATAGTAATGCAATTTTTAATTCTTTTCATTGACTTGGTCGAGTTACAAATATTTTATAAGCGGATTTCATACTCCCGTTTTCTTTAAAATTAAATATTTTCAACTTATCGTATGACATTAAACTCGCAGATTTGTATTGAAACAAGAAAAAAAACAAAAAAACAATCTTTTATATGATTTTATAAAATATTGCTGTAAATTGCATAAAATTAAAGTATAAAAATGTAGAATTCAAAATACACAAAAATTGTATACTTTTAACTTGTAAGTGCTATATGTGCTACTTCCTACGTTCCATTTTGTGGGTGGCCTAAACTACATATTGAAATCACTGATAGTTAATTGCCTGATTGACAATTTGTGAGAATCCACAACATAATATGAAGATAGCTGGGCAAGCCTCAAATTAAAAATATCGTATCATGAGTAAATAATAAACTTGACTTTGGAGACTGGTGACTGTGGTATATATTATGTAGTTAGTGCGTGGCCTGCCTATGATAAGGCAGCACTTGAGCGATAATCCCACAGCACAACAACAAGCTATTTATATTGGTCCCAATTACACTCATATAAAGGTATTAATGGATATAAATGTCAGATAATTAGCACTCTTAAATATTATGTATTTAATACATTCCTAAGTTACGTACAATTTTCTGGCAATGGTAAAACCGTAGTTAAGACTCACGTAACATGTTTTAATTTATGAAGCTAATTAACTCCGTATTTTTTATAATGCACCAGCTAATGTCATACTGAGGTCAGGGGGGGAAGGTTAATTCGTACAATGTTGAGTAAACAACCGATTTTATTCCTTAAATCGTACACCTAAACCCCATTTGAGTTACTCCAGGCTCAATCAAACTTACATATCAAACAGTAAATATTAGTAATAGCAGTAAGTACATCGTAATATGGCCATACTAATAATGCGACACTTTGAGTATGCATCAAGTGAAGTCATTATTATTGATTCTATGACGTTAATTTTTAATCGTCAGCCTTCTGAAAAACAGTTTAAGGAGACTTCCATATAATTATTACGATGGCACATAAATATTACGTAACAGGTACCTAGGGAAATTATTTAATATTAGGCTTTGTACTAATTAAACTGTCAACTTTAGATGTGGAAGTATATTAAATCCCTACCCTTCTCGTTGCTATTATGTGAGCTGCTCTTACGACGCGGATTTCAAATTGCCCCAACTACCACAACACTTAAAAGGTTGTAAATATTTAATATCATACGATAGGAATAATCAATGTCGTCTGTTAATACTTATGTCAGTCTCGCATGCCTAATGTACGTACCAACCTACTTTTAATTCCAGATTATTTAATAATATAGGTAATTAATGTATCTAAGTTGGTCCAACTATTTTTTTAAAGGAATAAAAATAACAAACAACATTTTACACATATTTTTTACTACCACTTTCTGACTAGGTAACTTACTTGTTTTAGTAATCTAATTTATTATAACTATTACATAACAAATTGCAAGCGTCGAAGTTAAAAATTTGAAAGAGTTTTAGTAACTTTAAAAATAAGCAGCTTCAGTCTTTGTTGTTCCAGATAGCTTAGTGAATTTAAGTAAGTGTCATTATTTTTCAGTTCATTCTTAGTAAGCGTCATTGTCAATGTCCAGCACAGCTAAAAATTCCATTGGTGTCTAAAAAATCTAAAATAGTTATTTAAAAGAATCGGTATTTCGCATTCAGTATAATTACTTTCAGCCATAAGCAAAATAATAAATATAATTTAATATAAACTGTATTAGGATTTGTAGCTATGCAAATCTGGCCGTACGTGACTGTTTTATCTGTGCATTATCCCATATATATATAATTAGGTAGGTACATAGGTAGCAAAACTTCAAGCCGCCAGTACACAACATGCATCATCAACATATGAAGAGTTGTTTGCCAAAACGGGTCAAGTTTACTGAAGCAGATTTTCCAGGAACAACAATTAAAGAATAACAGATGGTAGTAATATTTTTTTGAACTCATTTTTCGTCTACCGGTACTGCAAATGACAAATCTAGACAAATCTGGACTGACTCTAGAATTTTTTAAAAAATTTTAAAAAATTTTGATTTGCAGACATTTTCCTTTTTGCCTCAAAATCAATGACTTAACGTAAAGTACAACATCCATGGGATAAAATTTTATTCGTTTTCAGTAAAACCAATTTGTTTTTGAACTTTTAAACTTTTTCTTGCATAAAAACATTTACGCACAGCGATTGTCTTTTATAAACTACAAAAAAACTGACAAACCAAATTGAAATCTGAAATGCATGCTTTGGGTGGACTTATCTCATTTTGTCAAAAACTTAATTTTTGGCAGTTTGAAAAAAAATGCTTTAGTTGAACTTTGACCTTTACCATTCAACAAAGAAACATATCTAGTTAAATAGTACACGTAACGCAAATAATCTCATTTTTGCAAAAATGGGCTTGACCTGTATTAGGAAAAAGCTCTTCATACGATTGTGTATTGAATGACGTTGGTTAGTAATCGCGTACATAATTTGTCCTAAGGCCACTGTAAAACCCTGAAGCCTCGCAGATGAGCAACTTGAACTTTACTGTTATGTCACCTACATTAAAATAATATTTAATTTTGCCTGCAGAACTATTCAGCACGCTTAACGTATAATTATTCTGCTCATTTGTAAATCTGCAGATAACTTGTGGAGCAATGGTCATAATAATATCTATAAACTGCTAATGCTATATGAACTGTAATGTTTTTTATTTAATAAAAATAATCTTAATCCAGCACAACAACAGACGCTCAGTTCGTGTTTTGATAATTGCGTCGTCTTCGTCGCCGTTTCGTCTTAATTTTGTCTACTTTCTTGACCCTTTCGCATCTTAACAGCTACAGGCTCCTTTCAGCTCTGTCTATGTAAATACTATCAATGTGAACAACCAGCTTTCAATAATCTTACAGGCAGTTTAGAATGCTGTAAACCACGTACTCTTTATTCCCAAGTAGAACGTACGAAGAGGCATAGCAACCAAGTTGAACGTTAGACTTTTACATTCGCAGATTTCAACTGGAAACTGCATCACAATTTAGTTGTACAGGGATTGCATTGCTTCTGCATATTGAGCCAAGTAGCAGAAGTTGCAGTTGACATTAAAGTTGGTGGGTTAAAGTTGATTTACATTTTACATTGTTACAAAATGCCAACGTCTGGAAAAGTGTGTGTGGTTGGAAATAAGGTTTTGATAGACGGTCAGCTGATAGCAGCCACCATTGTTGCGAATGATGGAAAAATTATCCAGATTCATCCCGGCGTCACGGATCCTTCTCTCGTTTGCGACTGCAGTAATGTGAGTAATTCCTATTTTTTATTAATAATAAATTAGCATTAAATTAATACTACTTAAAAAAACTTATTTAAAAAAAAGTAGAATTTTGTATGCAAAAAAAGTACAAATATATTTCAATTCGATTGCACTTATTTAAAGTTAAGTAAAAATTATAATACTGGTATGGGCTTAAAACTTACAAACACATTAATTGGGTTCCTCCATAAATAATGCCATGGACAAAATTGCATTTTTCTGATAAACCCACCCACCGTAGCAATATAGTGACAAGTGCTATAACTTGGAATAAATGGAATAAACATGGAATGTTTATAGGACCCACCTATCTAAATGGCGTCGTATGTGGACGATCCCGTATGTATCTCGGTCTTAAGTATTTAGCAGAGATTAAAAAAAAATGTTTGTGGGTACCTATGTGCTTTTTGAAGGTGTAAAATATTTAAAGTTGTACTACTTTGAAAGTGCAAATATTAAACTTCCGTAGGTATATACCTAAGGTACCTAACTACCTATACCGCCTACTTTAAAAAATAGTATATATTTTTTACACGCTTTTTTAAATGTTCGAAATAAGAAACTAGCACTATTTTTAAACTCAAAGCAAAAAAAAAAGATAAAAGCACTTTTTGTAAGTTCAAAATAAAAATTTTACACTTTTTTGATACCTCAAAATATGATATTAACACTTTTTGAAAGTTCAAAATAGAATTTTAACACTTTTTTAAAACTGTTAATCAAGAAATACTTACTTATACTTCCTTAGGAAGGTCCAAATCAAAATTCCAAGTTTTCAAAAGTAAAACATTACAGCGTAGGTAAGCTGTTAAATGCTTGTAGCTTTACACTTTGCAGTTTCAACTGCTAAAGACATATTATGCTTTTATTACTGTTAAATTTTTTTAAATATGTATAATCGCTGATATTTCTACCTTTCAAAAACTCATAATAATTATTCAACATGGGCATTAAAACTATAATTAATAAATACTTTCCCTCTATTACTATCGTCATAATATCTTTATTTTTGAAATACGCCTGCTTAGAATTTACTAAATAGTGTTATGAATTATGTATAAAAATGGTAAAGTAAAAAGTAATTAAATACTTGATCAAGCATCTAATATACCTGTAAAATATTAATAGGATACACCGTGGTTTCTAATAATGCATTTTTATCCTTGAATTAATTATGTAGGTCATTAACGGTGGAGACCATGTGATCATGCCTGGAATTTTCGACTCTCACGTCCACGTCAACGAGCCAGGCCGAACGGAGTGGGAAGGATTTTACACTGCAACACGAGCTGCAGCTGCTGGGGGCATTACGACACTCATTGATATGCCACTGTAATAATTCCACTCTCAAACTCTCAACTCTAGTAATGTTATTAAATAGCTACTATTTTTCACTACTTTGCATGGAGTAAATTCCAACCTGCCTACCTACCTATACCTGCGGGTACCTACCTACCTTCCTTCGTAAGTCAGACCTGAGGTAACTAAAACTATCACTGTATTTTTACTACAGAAACTCAATCCCACCCACAACTACGGTGGACAATCTTTTTGAGAAGCATCAAGCAGCAGCTGGGAAATGCTTTGTAGATGTAGGTTTCTGGGGCGGTGTGGTTCCAGATAATGAGGTATTTCAAATTTAAAAAAATCACATGAAATCGGCATGAAAAATGTAATGTTGTTTTCAAGCAGTACGTAATTACACTGAAATTATAATTTAGGATGAACTGCAGCCTTTGGTGGACAACGGAGTTGTCGGTTTTAAATGCTTTTTAATTCACAGCGGCGTGGATGAATTTCCGTCAGTAGACGAACAACAAGTTGATATAGCACTCGAGAAACTTAAAGGGACTGGTAGCGTACTGGCGGTAAATATGAGAATTTTTTAAAATTCATACAAATAAAAATCTTCCACTAAATTCGGTCTGTCTGTATTTAATATGTATAATGTATGCCATTTACGCAGTTACTAATCCGTGTATATAATGTGACAGTTTCATGCAGAAGTAGATGTGAGTTCAAGTTCAAGCCCCGCTAATGAAACCGATCCCGCACAGTACGACACATTTCTTAGTTCCCGCCCCCCACAAATGGAACAGGCTGCGATAGAGTTGGTCGCTAAACTTTGTAGAAAACATGGGTAAGTTGGAATTAATTTACTTTAAAAAAATTAAATATGTTTTGTTATTACATATTATGTACTTATGATTACATGTATAAAACTTTGTATTAAACAGAAACGTCCGCTGTCACATAGTCCATTTATCAGCAGCAGGCGCTCTGGATACGATTGCAAAGTTAAAATCGGAAGGCTATCCCCTCACTGTAGAAACCTGCCCTCACTACTTAACACTGGAAGCCCATGAAATCCCAGATAAGGAAACTACATTCAAATGCTGCCCGCCAATCCGAGATTCGGAAAATCAGGTAACTACCCTATACAGTAACCCCTTTATTTTGTATTTATTTATCGGTAGCGCACTATGTATATTTCATGTCACTATTACTGTATTTTCTTTAATAGTACACGGGGTGTATTATTCAAATTCAGACCTCCCAGACCCGTGTACTAATAAAGGCCCGTGTATTATTACATACCCGTGTATTACCATACAATATAGTGTTAAATAGACCCGTGTACTATTCAAACTCATACATCTCAGACCCTTGTACTAGTACATGCCCGTGTACAATTACAGACCCGTGGTCTAAAACATGAAATACGGTAAACACTTGCCATTTTGACATGTTAAATTAACCTGTAAAAATGATTTTTGATGCTAAGGATTTATTCTATGACTTTTCTACTAGGACAAGCTATGGCAAGCTTTAAAAGACGGGCTAATTGACCTTATCGTTTCGGATCATTCACCCTGTACAGCTGACCTCAAGAAGCCAGGGGTCAGTGACTTTATGAGTGCATGGGGTGGAATTTCATCTGTGCAATTTGGTATGTTAGCTTTCAATAACTTTCCATATAGTAAATTATGCTTCAGCTTAGTGATGTATTTTACTTTTAATTTGTGCATGCAATTTTCCACCTACCTGTGTTAGGACTTGTCCATCAATGATGTCATGGAAGTCATAACTTTTTTATGAAATACTCCCTACACTTATAATGAAAAATTTGATCTTTTTAACACTGTTGTAAATA
This sequence comes from Dicyrtomina saundersi, assembly GCA_034695245.1. Taxonomy (NCBI): domain Eukaryota; kingdom Metazoa; phylum Arthropoda; class Collembola; order Symphypleona; family Dicyrtomidae; genus Dicyrtomina; species Dicyrtomina saundersi. The sequence continues at coordinate 8,011 of JAQFZE010003659.1, forward strand.
GAGAGGTGTTTGTATGACCCACCTACTAAGATATTCACATCTTTATGAACGATCCCTAAGTTAAAATACTTTAGTACATTTTATATACTTTACATTTTTGCTTTATATTCTCTAAACGTTTAAATAATGACGATTTAATTTAGGATTACCCCTCATCTGGACAGCTGGAAGAAAGCGGGGATTTGAAATTGCGGATATATCCCGCCTCATGAGCTTAAAACCCGCCGCATTGGCGGGTATGTGTCGAACAAAGGGACAGATTAAAATTGGTTTTGATGCTGACTTTGTTATTTGGGATCCTGAGGCGGAGATTGAGGTTTGTAAAATTCATTATTTCGTTTGCTATATGTCACAGTTTAAAATTCGCCATTACCCACATGTACCGTAAATGATCAAATAGTGCGCAGGTAGGCATACAGATAATAGTGTTCGGGATTTATGAGCAGCCATGGTACGCGGTGAAATGCCTTCGTGTCCGCTGCACTATATTTTGCTGAAAAGCCCAGCAGATCGATCTACTATTTGAGCATTTACAGTAGCGTTAAATCACTAGTCAAAAAATGGAATTAATTTACTGACTAAAATATTGATTGCAAACTACAGATTGAAGAAGCCTCAATTTTACACCGAAACAAGCTCACGCCCTACAAAGGCAAGAAGCTTTTTGGAAAGGTGATCAAAACAATACTTCGCGGCCGCCCTGTCTACTACGATGGGAAGTTTGACGTGCCGATCGGGGAATTTATTGTACCGAATAGATTGGAAGCTAGAATCTTGAAGGAAATCAAAGTCGTTCATGTCCTCCCGCCTTCACAGTTCCCTTAAGTGTTACAAAATAGGACATTGCAACTTTCTTACAATTTAAATTTCTTTTTTTTTTATTAAATTACATTTTCGTGTTTTGTGTATTTACATAGTGTTTTAAAAATTATTGTCAAATACGGCTTTCTCATGCTACAGCATGCGTTCAATGTAAAATAAATTCAAAAACGAAATAAAAATAAACCTTAAAAAAGTGTAACACTTTATATACTGTATAAGAGTGTTCTTTGTAAAGTCAAAAGTAATAAAGTAATTTAGTTTAGTAATTAAGTAGTAGTAACTATTTATAGTTAAATATTAACTTATTCGCAAAATCCGTCGATATGTCGTCTGTTTCCAGCAATGCATTCCTGATAGGCTGGAACAGTGAGTGGGAAGCACATGGAGTGTGTTCGACACTTAGGGAATGGGTCATCTGATGTGTGGAGAAGTGTTTGACCTTCTTCTTGGCAGTAGCCTTGTCTTGTGGTCTCGTAGCACTCGTTGTCATCCGGGTCTTGGAAGTAGTAGCGATTGGACTTGACTGATGTTGTGGTGGGTGGGCACTTGTTCTTGGCACAGACTGGGTGCAGAGTGTCATTGTAGGTGTACCATTCACCCTGCTCACATGGGCCCTATTTTACATAATGTGGAAGAAATGGAAAAATTATTGATTAATGTGCTGCGGCTTTTATGATTATAGATACGTTTTACCTTTACACATCTTATCACAGAATCCTAGTTGACTGTACTGTTTGTAAAACTAATTTTTGTGTGGGAAATGTAACAACATCAATGTGAATAGCTTCTATGCTAAAGCCATTTAACATTGATGATACTATATGAACCGAAATGTAACCTCAATATATTAGGCTCTTATTTTTTGCAGCGTTTCAGCTACACGTTAGCTGTCTGTATGTGTGCTTGCTTATTGTCAGTAAAGAATAAAACAGCCCATTTCAAATGTACAGTATTTCATTAATACCACGCGGGTCTCTAATAGAATGCGGAGGGTATACCTACAAGTTTACGTTTAAGCAGGCATACTTTAAGCTGGAATTATAATGAGGGATTTAAAAAAAACTGAAGGAGGTTTTTTCATGAAGAGTTAATTACAAGTATTTGAAAAGTACAACAATTTGTATACATATTTGCATGTATTTTTAATAGTGCACAAATGCTCTATTCACTCATTTTTTAAAATTAGAATAAAATTTATTTGCATGCTTTTAAAAATTTAAAAATTTACTATTTGCATGCTTTTTTAAAACGCAAAATGTTTTGTTTGCACACTTTTGAAAGCTAAAAAAAGCAGTATTCAGTATTTAGGTACATACTTTAAGGTTAGTGATATTTTTATTTCTGTGCAAAAAATGTAGGTATTTTGGATTTAGCTAAAAATAGATATGGGGTATTTTGATTCTTTACAGATTAACTAGCGATATTGTGCTTAATGTTTTTATTGAGATATTCACAGTTCATATTTCATACTAATAAAAATTGCAATTAGCCCCTATAATTTTGTATCTGCAGGTCTGCGTTGGCCTAGCATATACCATAAGGCGACAGTTGTTGGTTACCCCACACCTTTAAAAAATAGTACGGATGGTAATATTGTTAATAGTTTCTGACGGTATAAACGCATCCCGCTAATTCTCTAAATGCTTTTATAGTAAAAATTAATATGCATATCAGCCTTAACAGTAGAGGTACCGTATTACTCCTAATACTACGCGAATCCCCATTAGAACACAGGCCTCTAATAGAATGTGGGCAGCTTGGTACCAATTATTAAAAAGCTACATATATCCACTGTAAAGAACTAAAATGACCCATGCCCATATCCAATTTAAGCTACAATCAAAATGATCTACATATGTCAAAAACAAAATGAGAAACATGCGTAAAACGTTAGTTACGAGTTTTTGAAAAGGTGCAAAATGTTCCTATTTCATGTTTTTAAACAAGTGCAAAATTTTCTAATTCCAAATATTTTAAAAAAATTGCAAAATGTTCGAACTCCATGATTTTCAAAAATTGCAATATGTTCTATTCACATGTTTTCGAAAAGTGCAAAATATTCTATTTAAATGCTTTCAAGATATATTTAAATATTTTTGTAGATAGCGGATATTGTTTTAAGCTATAAATGGTTCATTTTGTTTCTTCACATACGATATAGTTTTCTGCTATGCTTTAACATTACCTCCTATAAAATGGGTCATTAATAAAACGAGAGTAGTTCTATGTGAGATATATACGGTAATAAATAGTGGGTTAGAATGGCTAAAGCAAATGACGTACCGGTGACCAAGCCCAGAAGCACTGCTTGTACACGTCATTGTAGAGCAGTGGTCGATTGCACTGATGGTAGTCACAGTCGCAGATCCCGTCCGTTTTACTCCCTGGAACGGCAAAGAATCTCATATTTTCTGAGCAGAACTCGGTGCTTCCCAACTCGAGCCATCTTCCTGATCCCGTCTTGTCAAACCGAACAAGGCTTAAGTCTGGGGCAGGGGTAGTGGTCACAGCGTCATCTCCCTTAATTTCTCGAATTTTCAAATTCTCTTCTCTTAATGAAATCCCATCTTCCCTCTTCCGTAGGCCCTCTTCCCGGAGAGTAAAGTTGAGCTCTCGCTCGCGAAATACATTTTCACGTTTGTTTAAGGTTTCTTCACGAGCTAACAGATTCGCCTCCCGACTTGCAAGCGTTTCTAATCTCTCTGCTAAGTCATCCGGTGCTCTGTATAGGAATGTAAATGAAGGGATTACAATATTGAGAAAATAATTCTTATTACTGAATGTAGGTACATAGAAATTAATTAAAGTTTTAACATGCCATTATACACACTTTTAAAAATAGTTAAAAGGTGCAAAACTCATGAAATGTCATTTCTAAAAGCTCATAATAAATTGAATTCTGCTTATTTTAAAAATCCAAAACACAAAATATTTACACACATTAATAAAAGCGTAAAACAAAACATTTACCTATTTTTGAAAGGCCCAAAAAATACAATTATTATTTTTTTTAAAACGAATATTTATAAAATTTTCCCACTTTTAAAAAGTCCAACCTTGATATGCTCAAGCGTTCAAATAGAAAGTCGAAACTAAAAGTTTACAATGTTTTGAAATGTGGAAAACACAGTATTTTAGCTTTTAGAAAAGTGTATAAAATGCTATAATTTTTGCTTAATTTTGAAATTTAAAACAAAACTTGTAGCCTATGATTTTACAATTAAACAATACAGGAATTACTTAACATTCTTAAACACTGAAAATACTATATGTATATGTACACATTATTGAAAGTTAAAAACACGCTTTTACAAACTAACCATCACTGTTTTTATTTTAGACGATTGCCCAAATTACTAAAAACATTACATAGAAGGCATTTTGATAAAATAAATTAAATACAAAGATCCTTAATAACTTACGGTGTAGTAGTTG
>JAQFZE010003660.1:0-12265 GCA_034695245.1 Dicyrtomina saundersi
AGCGCCGTCACGTGTGCAGTTTGCCTCGAGCCGGTAATTTGACATACACGTATAAAATGTGGACTTTGGTCACACGTTTTAATTTAATTATAATATATAGTAACGAATGATTCTCGTTGGTTTCAGTTTGTTTTTTTTTTGCAGTTTTTTTTTCTCTCCCTGATTTAATTAATTTTTTTGTGTGGTTTCGTGGTTTGTGGGAATGTGTACAGTGGGACCGGACTCATGATCATCGTGATCAGAATACAGTGAAACTGTGTGATGATGCAACCAAGTCAATTGTGGACTACCTGAATGAGAACTGTGTTGAGTGTCCAAGATGTCGCTTGAAATTTTTCTTAGCACGTGGTGGCTGCATGCACTTGACTTGTTCTCAGTGTAAATTTGAATTTTGCTCAGGCTGCGCCGCTCCTTTCCGCCTCTCCACCAAATGTAATGATGGTCCTTTCTGCTTAAAACTTGGACTTCATGCTCATCACCCCAGGAATTGTCTCTTCTATTTACGTGATAAAGATCCACCCTTCCTCGCCAAATTATTGGAGGTAACTAACTAAAAAACAAAAAAAGAAATCTATAATTTAAATGTTTAACCATGTTTTAAAATATACGGTTTCAAAAGAAATGAATATGTTAATTTCATCAATTATTAATGTTGTAAGAAATAATGGGAATTATCGAGCTTTAATTTTGTAAAATTAAAATGCTTACACGTTATTTCTTTATGCCTATCCGCGCTTTAGGATCATGCAATTCCATATCTGAGTGAAGAAGTGATAGAGGAGTCACAGACTGAAAGACGAAGAAGATGTCGAGTATCGATTCAAAAAGAGACAGAAGCTGGTCTTCAAGATGACATTTGTGGTAATGACGCTCCGCCCGGATTTGCAACTGTCTGTCAGTAAGTTTCACACTACTATCTTCCAACAAAATTATACTTTCATAATAATTTTTACCATTTTGCACAAAAAAAACTTTCAAACTTTTACACTCAACTTGGAACATTTCATTATATGTAATTTTGTGAGAGAATTTGGCTACTACACGCGGCATATAATGTGGAGGACCACCAGTATGGTGCCAACATGTACATATTTGTGGTCTGTCGTAACCAAAGACACACAACCAGCCCAAAGTCACGTTTTTTGTGTCAGAAAGAGAGAGAGAATGTCATTGCCATTTTATGTATAATATTAACACGGTCATGGACGAGCTGAACGTAAAATCTAAAAGCCAAAAGGAAAGCAACAGACAAAGTCATATGCACTCACTGCATTCAAAAGCTAACGGAACGGATTTACGGAATGACGCGGGGACTTGGAAGAAAGTTTTCTCGTCAAATATTTTCCTCTAATTTTATTTTCTCTCTCCTATATTTTTTCAGGGGACACTATATTGAGTATTTAGGTTTGCTCATCTGGCAAAATCGATTGGACCCTATTTCCATCTTGAGCAACGACGATTTGGAGACCATTGTGAAGAGAGCCCACAAAAAGACTCCCCACAGACTCCATGGAACCAAAGATGCTGACTTCCGAGTCAAACTTTTACAAGTAAATTTGATTTTCAATTTAATTAATTACTTTGCTCTAAAAGTCTACAACTCTTGTGCATTTTATGAATATTTCCTGTCCTGCTCCAGTCATATTGTCGTATAAGATTATGAATACTAAATTACTATTACAGTCGACTATCACTCAGACCCAGTTGTATGTTCATACCCTACCATTTATTTAAAGAGCATACTTTTGGAAATATTCTAGTAATGATTTTTGCTCCATTCATATTTACAGGTAATACAAGACGAAATTCCACTGTAGAAACCAAAAGGAGCGAGACAAAAGAAAACCAAGTCCAACTCAAACTTCAAACCTCCTGTAGCCATACTATTTGCCTACTTATAAAAGATTAACACAAAAACAAAAACACAAAAGGCCCGTGTGATTGGGTCGTCAAATCCAATGACGAGACTAAAAGGTATGAGAAAGAGCTACGGAAAACGGGGCCTTTTCTCTCATTTAAAAACCGTTACAGAATTACAGTACAGTGTCCTTTGGATTGTTTCATTTTATATATTTACATTAATTTGAATAATACACTATCTTAAAGTAGGTTTAGGCCATAGTTAAATATTAATACATGCCAAAGTTTTTAATTTATTGCCTAAAACGCCTAAAAATTGAAGAATATAAAAAAACCTAAGTCAGCCAGCCGGCAAAAATTTCGAAATTATAAACATTATTTTGATTTTCCTGCTAAATATTTATGAGAACCTCAATGTATACGCTATATTAATATTATTACTTATTATTTATTATGACACACAAAATGTCAATGTTGATTTTAATTAAACCATATTATTATTATGAAATTTGAAACTATGCATGCGCATAGAAAATTTACTAGTAAAAAACTAATAGGCTCGGAAATGATAATATTGAAGACGGAGTTTGAAAGAATTAGCAAAAACAACATACAAAATGGATATGATATATTCGATGAAAATTAAAAAAATATTTTATTGCATTATTCTATTCTAGTAAATAAAATACAATAAATGTAATGCCAATGCCATTGCTAATTCTATTGATAATTATCGCATGTATAATCTGCTTTCAAATTCTATCATGTATAAAAATTATATTCAAAGTTCAATAAAATATATATGTATACATATATAATAATAAACACAATAAGTCTCAAGCTTATATTACTCCTACATTTCTTACTTTCATCTTTAACAATGTCAAATAATGTTATATCTATTTCAAGTTAAGGAAAATTGCATTAAAAATTGCGCAGAATTGCTAAACTTAAAAAATGGCAAAGGGAAAAGCGAAATGAAATGCAAAATTCCTAACCACTGGCACTGGCACTGGATACTGGATTGCAAACTCTGTAAAACTCCAAAGTATGTGCCTGCAGTCGTTTTTAAATTTACTGTTGAGAGAGTCATGAATTCATATAACAATTACTATGTTATATGGACAAAGTATGTACTTATATATGCAACTACTAATAGGTAAGTTGTAAGTACATATAGTATAATATACTACTTGAGAATCAGATGATGATCAGGTTATTGTGTACTCAGCAAAGAAGAAGAAGAAGAAGTGGATGAAGACTTGCACATACTTATATAGTTCTGAGTGTACTGCTGAGCTGAGCTCAAAGCTATACACTTGACATTATTATAAACTCATAATAGTAAAAAGAATTATGCAACCAGTTGATTAATATTCTCTCTGAATAAACGTTGTTTTCTCAAACTCATAACTCGAAAACATAGGAGTCTACACAGGACTTGGAGTATAACATCATTTGAATTGAAAATGGAAATATGGAAATTCAAAAACATACAAACATACGAGTAAACTAGATAATATGACTCGTCAAGTACTATAAAGCTAAAGTACATTCGTTATGTAGAGTTGGTAAGGAATAATTATAAATAATATAGCGACAACCTCAACCAAAAAGAAGGCAAAGTATATGCGACTATATGAATATCGAATGAAAGGATGGGATCCGCCACTGTTCGTAGCAGCAGCAGCCGTTTCAAAATGCTCCGTTTTTAGGCTGCCTGCTTCACAGTACAAGATAAATTATTTCCTCTTGGGTGCCGTTCGTTTTTGGCATTAAAAGTCAAAATAAGAATTTTAAGAAATTAATTAACACTAAAATATATTTATAAAGCCCGAAATGAAAAGTTGCAATGTAGCTTTGGAGCTAACTGAGGATCAAGGGCACGCTTAGCTGAATTAGAGTCCCAAAACTAAGCCAGACAAAATTCTAAGGGAAGTTTTGAGAAATCAATGATGTACATTGTGTACCTCGGGGACAAGGTACTGAACTATATAAAGAATGAAGTCTTATTGTATAAACTATATAATTATATAAAGAACGTCTGTATCGTAATCAAGTTGAAAAAAGTGGTTGAGCGTCTTCAGACTGGTTAAATGCATTAAAAACGTCTGCTAATGTTCATCCAGTTAAAGCTAATTCCAGGTCATTCCATAGAGTCATCCCTCTGCAGACACTGCGAGGAGAACGAAACCCTAGCTCATGTTCTGGGGAAATGTCATGTGGGAAGCTTGCTCAGAGCCAGTAGACGTAGCTAGTACTATTATTGCTAATCATGTGAGACCAATAGGCTGGACTGTACACGAGGTAGTGAGTAATGGTGGTTCAAAAAGGGCTGACTTCACAATATGCTGGCAAAATGAATCGAAATCAGGGTGCAATCTGGATCCAACAATAAGGATGAAGCAATCTTCTAGTCAAGCTGAAAAGGCGAATATAAAAAAACGCGCTGAATCGTCCACAATCATTTATATAATATGAAGCATTTTTGTATCATGGGAAAACCATTTTCCGGAGAAAAGAATTATTTTCTACGAAACAGGCAACCACAAAACTATGAAATGGGCATGTGCGGGAAAACATCCACGAAACGGGCTGTTACGAACAGTGCTTGTCAAAGGATGCTAGCGCAGACAATAAATAATGTAGGTGAGTTTAAAAAATAAAGGAGAGATGGAAACAACTGAAAGAAGTGCTGGCGCTGTAAGAAATCAAAGTCAAGTTGTGAACAGAAAGAAAGGAGAGGAGAGTGTGTTTGTGAATCTAATATTCAAAAGTTTGAAAAACTCATAGCTCAAAGCTACCTGACCACAAAATCCCCAATTCCCAAATCTCAACCTTTCCTATATATTAATATGTATAGTTTCCATGTTTGAGTAGATGTAGAGTCAGAGGAGCTGTCAGTTTTGTTGTTCTTTAGGGACTAGAACTCACTGAGTGAGAGAAGAACACACGAGTACATTTGAATTCATGAAGGAAAAGTTCTAGGTACCAAACAATAATGTGGAAGAACGACTGACCACGAACTACGAACTACGAACTAGAAATGGAAATCTAACCATGGCCATGTTCTCTGAATAACAATGACTACTACAGGTAAAACATTTGAAAAAGTATAATGGATTAAATATTACATCTATTACGATACAATCTTGATTTTGTGATATGAGATGAATATTTTTTCGCAATAGAACGTGTTTTGACCCAATCAACTGAGCTCTTGAGCGTTCATCCCACCTCATCCACCAATCATCCTCAACAATACAGTCCACGTAACAGTATATAGACAGACTCAGGCAATTGTAAAGTGGATGATGATGCTCTCTAACAATAAGACATAGTGGGTAAAAAAAATAGGTAATAGAGGAAAAAGATGACAAAGTAATGTATAATGCAAAGTGTGCGTAGGGGAGACAACGAGAGAGAGATGTAAGTACCTACCTCTATAATGTCTATGTAAGTAGCTTCGTGGAAACCTATGGATTACAGTAGGTACATACGTAGAGATGTATAATATAATATGAATTTAATCAAGAGAATTCCTAATCTGATACATTGGATGTTCAAAGTGAAGTAAACTGCGCCTCTCAAAAAGTCAACATTTTCTTCTTTAAGGCCAGCAATTGTTGAAACCACATTTCATTTGTGACAAAGTTTAGAGTCAGAGATAGCTTTCAGGGCCAGCATCCATTTTACTACAGCGCGTCTACTCTCAATCCTCCTCCTGTAATTCTCAAAAAAGTTACGACTATACTTCAATTACCAAGTACACCATTAACAACAATTTATTTTTAAGACCGCGCTGCTGCAATAATTGTTATCATAACTGTACACCCATTACGACATACATTGTTATTGTTGGTTTCGAAATAATTATTAGTACATAAACAAACGAGTATCATAATAATAGGACTCGCAGAGACTTAAATACAGAGCAATCCGACGGAGGCGGAAGATATTTGAGTTTCAAGACACAAATCACATCCCATCATCTCGCTAATAAGCTACATTAATCGACTCACATTATAAGACAAATGAAAGCTTAAGTGTGCACAGGATTCCTCGAGTCTTCCAACGGATTTTAACGACTGACTGTCTCTCCGACGTCTCTCGCACTCTGTAACCCAAAGGAAAAAGAAAAAGGGGAAAAGAAAAAAGAAAAGAGGCAGGAATAAGTAGGACAGTGCGAGAGGTAAAGGAAACAGTTGTAGACTCGCCAAAGGGAAAGAGAGTCTCATTGTCAGTGTTTTAATTTAAAGACGAAAAAAAAGGAAGGAAGAGAAGGATTTTGAAGAATTGGAGAAGAGCGTGTGCGAGAGGGAAGGAGAGGAAGACAACTGTGATAAGTTTGTCTACTGATGCTTGAGTCAGTAGGAAGTTCCCATGGTGGTTCCAGACTCCATGGGACGAGGAATGTTCGGGCCTCCGAATTCGCCAAGAACACTTTCAATCCTATTAGATCAATTGTGGACAGCATGAAATTAGAACCTCATCCGGATAAACAGATGATTGCTCTTTCCATAGGTAAGTCCATTTCTCCATCAAAACCCAAAACCAATTCCCAGTATCCCAAATCTGAATCCAGCAGCCATCTATATAGATACACAAGAGCTTATATCATTAAATATAAAATCTCTAAATCCTTTCCTACATAATAGCATCCCATATACCATAGCCATACTCGTAACTATGCTCAACTTTCTTTATATCCTCCAACATTACAAAACGCGGTTGGACACGGAGCATCGAAACAGGCAGAATCTGATCGGGAGTTCACAGAGAATATTATAAGTCTACTTAAGTACTGTATAAGTACTAATACTAGCACACTTCCACCCAGATCATCCGCACTCACGCAGACACACATTTGAGCACCGAAATACTTTTTGATTTAATGGACTATTTTACAGATTACAGTGTTGTTATTTCCTTGCTTTGATTAGGCCTCGGGTACTGACTCCGTGTCGGTCTCTCACAATTATCGCCAAACACAAAAATTGCTATATGGACAGTTGAGTAAACCTGACGCAATATTAAGCAGTCCGTAATGTGCAGTCAGCTGTTGCTATTTTATCGCAGACGTTGTATGTATCTACAGACAGTTGCAGCGAGGATAAGTACGTTAGAGTTACACAACTTTATTTTGGTGAAAAATGATCGTCAAGAGAGCCAAGTCGTCTCTAGTTCTCTCGTTTATCACACATTCCTGGATGTGTCCTACTTGGAATCAGAGCTAAATTTACACCCACCATAACCTAGTCAAACTCAAACTCGCACGGCATGGCTATAACTCTATATGCACCTACTTCTCACTCTAGAAAATCTCCCGTTGGAAGATGTAACAACGTTTGGGTGAGCCAACTTGAAAGGCAAATCCAAAGCGAACCATAGAACGACATAAGTTTTACAACCAGTACCAGTAGCTAGTCTATGACTAGATCCTAGTGCATTATTAGTGCCACTCACAAAAATATGACACTGACGGGATTTTTTTATATCTGGTTCTGCTCATTCATGAATGACAATTTGTGTCACTTTTAATTTAGTACCGATAATCAAGCATTGCTTCAAACTTCAAGGGTCCGCGTATCCAGTGAAAAGACGGAAAAGCGAATGCTTTCATTTATTTAATCGAGTTGTGCCTTTCAACAGCATCGGTATCGGTATCGGTTGAGTCACGGTAATATAAAGAGTTTCCATATTTAAAAGCAAAAAAATGCCCCAAGAACGTTTTGGCTCGCATAATAAACGTCATAATGCCAGCAATTAGCATGCATTATGAAATACCTCCTTAATCTCCCTGTACATTCTACGACTCAAGTTGTACTTGACATATTATGCGTATTTACAAAACTGAGAAAGGATACTCAATAACTCAATTAAGGTGCGCCGTTTGTTTACTGAAAGAAATTGGAAATACATACGACTACTGACGTTCTTTCTTGTTGACGTTCCATCCTGGAATGTAAATTCTTACAGGAAAAAATGTCTCCAACGATAAAAAAGTTCACGTGTACATTCATCAAAGTACGTTCGAAAGAACTAAAAAATGCCTAAGCAAAATAATGTACATTGTAATGTAATATGATGAAAATCAATTATTGTCCTCATAAAAAATAACATGGTATGTATCTATGTATGAAATTATTACGTGTTACAAATTAAATGTCAGCAAAGTATTCAGCTCTACATGCTCCCTCCAAAGTTAATATAGACGCCACAGTTTCCCCAGCTCCAGCTCCAGTATGTTCGTATTATAGGGGAGGATATATTTTCCTAAGAACATACATCATATAAGGGTTTGAACTGAAAAGACTCACTCCAGGCCAATTCAGAGAGGAGAAGTTGTAACATTGTAACTGAATAGAAATTATTAAAATTAAGTATTTAAACGTACGTAAAGGTATAAAAGCTGAGGGAAGATTGGACCTGGTAGTCCGTCGCCCCATCGTCAGTCATATTATCAGTGCCCCGTCCGTCGAAAATTTGAAATGAGCAAGGCCGACGAGTTTCGGACTTGACGTACCTACTACTACCATGATCCAGCCCTGGATCCAGCCAGGCTAGGCACGTTCTGTACTTACGTACGTGCACGCTCCTTATAAGAGTCGTCAGTCCACATTTACTGAATAATATATTATACGAACGACTGTTCCTAGTAGTTCAGTCACATCGCAGAAAAAAAGAAGAATGAAGCTCAAGTCCCACAAATCATAAAATAGTGAATGGAGTTGAAGTAAAAGTAAAACCGCAGCAGCAGCGCAGCTAAAGGAAACGTGAACCTAGTCATGATAATAATTACAAAAACATTAAAATCAATACTTTGATATATAAAACACATCTTAATGTGTAATATATGTGCTCGTAAGTACTGATCAAGATAATCCTGATATCAAACATGCAATAAATGTTGAGTTTTAGTAGTTGGTTAGATTGAGAGGGATGCTGGCTGATGCATAATACATGGTTAGTTGATGTTGAATTAGTTGTAACACAACAACTTGGAAACTTGCAACTGGACGCCTGACTATGTAACCGATACTAACAACCCCATCATGTATGTAATATCATGTATCATGTATCATGTGTTTAAATACGAGAACGAACATCAACTGCTGAACTGCTCCGGTAGGATTCAACCCATGGAACTGCTTTTACAAAGTCCAATAACAACAATACTTTAACATAGAACTAAATAACAACCACTGATCATTCATTGGTTGTTTTGAAAGCAGGATTTAAATTCAACTTACACACATAAATAATCCCCGTCCGTCTTTGAGTAGTAAAATTATTTAAGTTTTTTGAATATATGAGGTTTGCAAATGAAAACTTGATCATGAGAGTGTCACCGGCCGTGATTAGAATAATAATATTATTTTCTGGTTGATTTTTAATAACTTTTGTTCATTATTTCCTTCTTTTATTTAAGAACTGAGAAAGAACTTACCTAATTTTATTACAGCCAGGATGCACGTATTAACTCCATAGTCCATAGTAAAATCATGTACCATTCGTACTCTTGACTTCAAAACCCGTTTGTATGACCTATCCATCATTAAACTTGGTTGGTTAGTTGCAGTTGCTAACTGAGGGCGACGACGGAAAAGCAGGAGTTGTATTTAAGGATCTTGTCACAGTATACTATGGTCACAACTTCCAATATTCAGTTTTACACAACCGCCTTACAATTTTATTAAAAAACAATTTTTTATAACTTGCCTATAAAAAGCGTAAATGTCTAAATGAAATGAATGAAAAACATAATTTCATTGCACCCGCCAAAATATCCTCCGGCCCAAGCGTCACCTATCTTGTTCTCCATTGAATCTTTGCCTGCCTTCATTAAGTTTCTATACTTTCCAAGCTTCAGCTAAATCACTTTTCAGTAGTTTTCCGTAATTGTGATCTGTCCGGTAATTGTGATCGCTCAGTTTTTACCAGGAAAACATTAACACTGACAGCAAAGGAATTCCTTTCATCCAAGAATAGGGCGAGTTCTTCCGTGCTACATATACATTTATTACAAGTGCTAACGTTTTCCTGTTCAAAGCTTAGCGATCACAATTACGGGACCGATCATAATTATGAGACTCTCTACCCTACTGTGATTTCTACGGTTGTTTTTGCACGAGTACTCAGACTTGAAATGTAACGTGAGTTCTGACTAAAGACGACCACATTCATTCAGGAAAAGTAAAGACAATTAAATGCGTAATAACCTAAAAATTTGCAGTAATTCAACGTCTCGTTTGTCGTTAGGAGCGTACTTACTGTTAAGTGTAACATGTAAGGTTATTATTATTATTACGAAGGAGGTACCTCCATAATTAGATCCCACTCTGCGACAAAGCTTTCACCAAGGTCTTTTTCGATAACTCTGACTAACAATTAGTAGTAACTAAAAACCAAATCCAGATCGGTAATCTTGTAGAGCTGGTTCCGTTTCACTGTTTGGGTAAAGCATAATATTATCTCAATAATATATTGCATCAAATATGTACCTAATTCAAAGTCCATTCACGATACGGCAGTATATTATAATGTTGAGATGCAAATTATAAAATAAACTGAACAACCTTGATGGAAAGTTGATTGTGAAGAAGAAGTTAGCGCTGTCCTGCGAATTGCGAAACTGACGATGCTAAAGTGTATTACAAAATGCAAATTAAATAATTACTCGGGATTCTTATTAGCATTATCAGTATTTGCAATATATTTAGGTGGATTTTTGTTTATATACGGCGGGGTGGTGATTATTGTTTCGTTTCTTGTCAAGTAATGCTAGCTCAAGACAATATTAAATTCTGTTTGGATAACAGAATAGAATTTAAGAAGTACCCTGCATTAGCATTAGTACCCTTAAAAGTTGGATTCAGCCCCGTAATTTTACATTAAAACGTTGCATTTAGAGAGGCATTTGAGTTGAGCTTTTGTCCTGTAAGATCTTATACATACTATAATGTCCTACATAAATTAAATTTTCCCAGTGGATAGGCGTAATAATATTTTGCGACTGTGTAGTAGTGTATGTGTGTGTGGCAATCGAAAACTAGAAAAAATGGACAGGACCCACCTTACATATAAATTATTAAGCATGTAAGTATTATATAACGTGTGTATGAATTGATTACGGAGAAAACAGCTGTGAGAATAAAATTCGACCACGACTTGTTCTTATGATCGCGTCCAGTAAAAACGGGTATAAAAAACTGTTTAAAAAACTATGAAAACCAGCGAGAATTTTTTAAGCTATGAGCAGCACATTGCGTCGTGAACAAGTTTTTATAGTGTATTAATTTTTTGTAAGATTGTTTGTGACTGACTGTAGTAAACGAATTGAAATATAAATTCGCTAGTATTTTGTCGGTGTGTACGTCATGCGTCTATAAACATTTGTGTGCATATTTTTCAAGGAGTTGATAAATATGTTAATTAGACGATGAGAGACTGCAACTTGACCTATATATTCCTGTATATTATCTAGCTATAGCCAATAACAACCATTTAATTTTGGTGATCTGATGAAAGGATCTCTCTTTTAATTGCACAGGTGATCCGACCATCTATGGGAATTTAAAACCACATGAGGCGATAATAGAAGCTCTTCAAAACTCCCTTGTTGCAATGACCCACAATGGCTACGCACCAACCAATGGCTATGCCAAAGCGAGGGAGGCCGTCGCCGACTACTACTCGTCCCCCAAGGCTCCACTCAATGCACAGGTAAGTTTGCTCAAATAGCTCACAAACAAACAAATGTAAATTACAACAAAAAAAGAAGGAATTTATAGTCACTAAATTAATAATTTAGTTTCATTCCCACACGTCTCCTCTCCAAAATCTGGTTCTAACAATTTGACGAGAAATAAATTGGATTTGATTGTTAAAACAAAACTTTAGGATGTAATATTGTGCAGCGGTTGCTCACACGCCCTGGATTTATGCATTTCAGCCCTGGCTTCCAGAGGACAACATATTTTAATGCCTCGACCCGGATTCTCCATTTACAGAACGCTTGCAAATGGTTATGGAGTTACAACAAAGCCATATAATCTTTTGGTAAGACTACCTACATGCATCGAATCAAAAATAAGAAACTTTCTCTTCCCCGCATCGTATATATGCGTTCACAGTGGCGTAGTGTGTTTGTGAGCGATATCAATTTATAAAATCAATGCATTTGAGTACATTACATGAGTCAATGTCAGGTATCAGGTAGGTACTTGTAGCCCAGTTCTAGCCCTTTCAGATTTGAACTTCTTAACTTGTATTCAAGGATGAGGCCTAAATAGAAACTAATATTTTATGTTGATGCAGGAATGCATAATCAGGGCCGGATAATGCGGCCAGCGCAGGCAGCCCCCGCTGCTTGAATTTTCAAAAAACATGTAAATGGAACATT
>JAQFZE010003661.1:0-12259 GCA_034695245.1 Dicyrtomina saundersi
ATAGTGTGTTAAATAGACCCACGTACTATCCAAACTGATGCAGCTACCCTCCGGGTACTATTAGAGACCCGCTCATTATTAGAGGAAATACGGTACATAAAATGAACTTTAGTCATAACAAAAGTAGCATTTTCAAAATTATACATCACGATTTGGGATCTGTCAAATAATTAATATGAACCTTGCTTTTTGAAAATGAGATGACACAAAATTATCGTTGTCTAGTTATTGTTGTGCCAGTTATTAAAAAATAATTGCATTCTCTTTATAAGCGATTATTGTTGTGGTTATTACTACTGGATTTATTTTGTTAGTTGTATTGTAAGTTGAATTTAAAAAGCAATAATTGTTACTTGCTTTTGACTTTCAGGGATACCAAAATTCCATCGCCATCGCCAATATGAAGAAATGTGGCAATAAAACTGCGTGCAGCAGTTATTGTCCTTGTCCTGCTATTGGCTTTCTTTACCGCAAAACATTGATACAAAAATAAAACAATCATGAAGACCAAGGAGGATCAGACCACAAATTTTACCGCCATGCAGAATACTTTTCAAACAGAAGAAGCTGCTTCGACATTATCTATAAATATGTCAGCAATTTTGTAAAATAACCTTACCTTGATTCAAAAACTATGTTTTGTTTGTTTTCTTATTCAAATTCTTTGCATATGTAGTACTCTGCTTTCTTGTAGTATTGCTGATCACAGATGCTTGCTAATAGATCATTAATAAAATGCTAAAAATGAATTACAAAAAGTTTTGAATTTGGCAGAAAACTACCTCTTATTATTATTATTGCCATATAATATAACAGCCGGGTTCAATTGCGAAAATGCGATTTCTTAGTGTTTTGTTTTACATTAAACGGCAACTACATTCACAGTCACACTAGTTGAGGGGCGAGGACAATGCGTAAGATTAGAATTTATTGTAGACTTTAAAATCAAACGTGAGTACTGAGTCATGAATTTAAATTGAGTTAGGAAAAATATAGTAAATGATACATAAATATAGTTAGCAGGTATTTAAATTTTGGCCAAACACTGCTAGTATTAAGAACTAGGAGAAACAGAACGTAAGCTAGAGTACAGCAGATACGGAGTGGAGTTGGAAATATACTATTACTTTCTTTTTGCCCCAAGAGGAGAACACAGAGAAGAGATGAACAGGCTGACAGGACAGAAAGGTGGATAAACAGACATGATTGGGAATGGCGCAGCGGTGGCAGTGAGTCAGTGACAAAGTGGCAGAGGTAGTCTGCCATTTACCATGGGGAAGTTTGGCTGTAGAAAACATCTGAGTAAAATACATTGAAAAAGAGAGAGAAAGCCATGGTAATGCAGTGACTTTTGAGTTACTTCTGTTTCTGTTGAAATAAATTTTATGAAGATTCAGATCGATTTTCTGCAAAGTAATGCCATGGATACGGATATCTGTAGGCACGTGAATGTGGCGAGAAGCAGAAAGCAATTCTATGATCATTTTCCATTGAGATAAGACGCTTCTCCAGATTTTAAATTCTTCGACTAGTCCCAAAAAACTCTCCTGTTTTTGCAGTATCAGTTCTCTCTTAAAAGTTAACATTATACTAAATGTATTGCAAAATCATGTGTAGAGCAGGATCCTGGGTACAAAACAATGCAAAGAGAGCGAGAGAAAGAGGATAAAACAACATTATATTTGTCTTTGCATCCTATTCCATCGATCCAAATTTTGGGCACCATGTACTTTTTCCCCTCCGCATGGCTAGAACATCGGCTCCCACCACTCAAGCTGAATCAACTAACATATACCATAACAGACTAAAATAATACAGGAGTACATAAAATAGGGGCGTAAAATTTGCTTTTATGTAAGTGTAAGTACACTTCAACGAGTGTGCAAAGTTTAAATAATTTTCACAGTTTTGTCGTAGCCCTTAAAATATTTTGGGACCTAAATATACCTATATAAGTAGATTGTAGATAACATGATAATGTTTCTTTCGCGTGGGAGAGTTTAAAAGCTGGTGGGTTCAAGACATGGTGGAGCATCGGAGTTTAGTTTAATGACGTGGTTGTTGAGATGTATAGGTAGGATTGACTTAGACTGTCTAGGATAGACATGAGGCTGTCTGACGATGTAAGTGGATTTGTGTGTGGTGTTCTTGATTCTGGCTGCTGGTCTTGCTTTTATGTTTTTGGGGAATAGAAGATACAGATATAATCTTTGAGGGAAATGAGAAAGGGCAAAGGTACTTTATTCAATGAGTCAAATGTCATATTCTGAGACCCTCACGCTGAAGCCGAGACCTAATTCTTCCCCTTTCCTATTTAACAAGGCTCTTGTATAATTGGTGATAATAGATAATAATCATCATGTTTTGTACGATTGAGTTTGTACAAAGTCAAGTTGTCAATAATGTAGGATGGAAGAAAAACGAGTATTTCTCGCACATAATATTATATAGAAAATAGTGAAGTACAGTGGAGAGCTAGGTTTCGATAGATATTATTCCGCAGAAGCGGAGCTCTTAGCATTCAGTCCTAATCAGTATGTTTTTTAAGTCCTGCTGGAGAAAATAAATTTTTCCTAAAATTCAATTGTATGTGAAGGCTTCTCTATTCATTATATAATGTACGCTATATGAAATTTCATACGTTCTAACTTTGAACGTACGGTTTTGTACATATTAGATATGGTAAGTCTCTGTCTACTTCATTCTTCTTGGCCTGCATCGATCCGACTATGGCATTGGCACTGGCACCGGCAGTGACTCTTAGAATTTTAATTTATACAATTCCCCGATTCCCTTATTTTACTCCAACAAGGAAATGGTTTCACATGAAACCCGTCAATTTCAAAACGTCATGCCTATAAAAATCAGGCTACTTTTAAATAGTGAGGATCCAAAGTAACTCTGCATTTTGCGTTGTTTGGTCACAGTAGCTTGCAAAAGTTTTAAAAACTTCAAATTTTAATTTTTTCTAAATAATTGGTCATTAAAAATAGGCCTCAAAAATATTGTTTTCTCCGAATTTTTTCATAAAAATGCAAATGATTCAATTTTTAAATATCCTGAAATGACTTTTTAGAAAAGAGTTTAAAGTTAGGAAAACTTCAAATTTCATCCAAATCGGATGATAACTGCAGAAGTTTCAGGCAGTAAAGTATTAAAATTTGAATTTTTTTAAACTTATTTATTGTCATAAGTCACAGCCAATAATCACACTTAATCCAATAATCCTCTTTAAAATTAGTTAACAAAAGCGGTTCAATTATCCCTCAAACAGCAAATGAAATTAAAAATACTTCCAGAAAAAATAACTTGCACACAGCAACTTAATTCTTAAAAATCACTTGTAAAAAAACACCAAATATATACACAGTACTTACAATAAAATGGTTTAACATGTTACCCGCCAATCTTTTTTTTAAACTAGGATAGTTTTAAATATTAGACGTCCAAAGTAAATTGACCGTATTTTGCACTTTTTGGTTACAGTAGTTAGTAGAAGTCAGGGAGTAATCACTACCTTTCTGGCTATTCACGTGTTTTTAGGAGCTGTGGGTCTGTTTCTCAGTGTGAGATCTTTGGCATTACTCTGGCAGCTCATTGGCTGCTGGAGATTGAACACCGGGATCTCCCGGTCCTGGTGTTTAGTAATAGTAAGAGCTCTTTGCGTGCCCTGTCTAGGCATTACACTGCCTCTAGTGTTATGGGGGACTGCCACTCGTAGCTCAATAGACTCGCTGATAGGGGTTGCAAGGTTGAATTGGTTTGGGTCCCTGCTCACCCGGGGTTCAGGGGTAATAAAGAGACTGATAGGCTGGCGAAGGCTTCGCATGATGGTAGTTGCGTTAAGGCGTTTGGCCTAAGGCCAATACTACCAGTCCCAATCTCCGCTGTCTATTGAGCTATTGCGGGATGGGCAAGGCGTGAGCATGAGAGACACTGGACTGGCTTTAGTAATTGTAGGATGGCCAAGCTCTGGATATCGACACTGTTGTACGGTGGTGCGTCACTGGTACGATATCCTAGGGATCAATTAAGGTGGTTGATTGGGCTTGTTACCGGGCATGGGGCTTGTGGCAGTCATGGCTGGAGGATAGGAGTATTGGACTCTCCGCTGTGCTGGCACTGTGGGAAGGAGGATGATTCACCGATTCACTTCATGACAACATGCCCAACCTTTGTATTAGTGAGAAACCTCTATCTTGGTGGTTGCGTTATCTCGTTGGAAATGTTGGGTCAGGCATCTGTGGTTCAGCTCGTGGCGTTTGCACGTGCCACGGACAGGCTCACACACTTACTCTGAATAAGGTTTTTTTGGTTGGAGTCTGCAATAGGCCATTATTAAATAAGGCCTCGGCGGCGTCAGTCTCGTAAAAGGCTGAACCCCTGGTAAATAATAATAGCAACTGTGTTCTACCCATCATTGCCTACCCCTCAACGTGACCCTGCCGTAGGCAGGGGGGCCTGAATTCTAGTTTATTATAATGCTGTGGTTATTGCCAACCTGTCTGTCATATCATCCAAATTAATATGGTGTGCCTAATTATTTTGGTGATTTATAGTAATTTGGAAACCATTATGATTGTAAACGACAACAATACAATACTTCATAGAAAGCTAGTAATCTCCGATATTCTGTCCTATTGTTATAGTACATATAATTTTTTTACCTTTTGAATTCTTGAGTTAAATATCGTTGGTGAAGGATCAAATCCGCATATACTTGTATTCTCTGCTAGAAGCAAATCCGTGTTTCCGTCTCTTTTTATTATTTTTTTAAAGTAATTTCTGTCAAGTAAACCTGTGTCCTTCTACTTCTATTCCTAAGGAAGAGTACTGCTTTTAAGTCAATGGAGTAATTTCGTACTTTTTAAAATGTATGCAAAATATAACACTGTACATTATTTGACATTTCATATTCAATATACAATTTATACAAAACAAGCTAATTTTGTATTGTTTCAAAAGGCTTAAGCTAACTGTGTTAAATTTTTACCACTTTATTAAATGAATAAAATTCGCTGATTATTGACTCATTTCAGCATTGAGCATTGAGCATTGAGCATCTCATTGAGCATTTTTCAAAAATTATAACACTATTAAGCATTTTACAAATAATAGTAACGCATTTACTTTGAAATGCGATAGGTATCGTTTGTAAAGAACCAAAATGACCAATTTTCATTTTTATCAAAAAACAATATATACTATCCACAAAAACATTGACATAATAATATGTCTTGCAAGCATTTAAATAGACCATTTTGCACTTTTCAAAAATATGTTGCTAGAAAATTTTTCCGCTTTTCAAAAACATGTATGTAAATAGAATATTTTGCACTTTTCAAAAACATGTAAATAGAGCATTTTACACATTTCAAAAACAAGCAAATGTAACATTTTGAACTTTTCAAAAAAATGTAAGTAGAACATTTTACACTGTTCAAAAACTCCTAACTAAAATTCTAGCATGTTTCTCGTTTTGTTCTAATGACAACGCTTATTTTGATTCGAGCTTAAATTGGAAATGGATCATTTTGGTTCTTCACAGTTCACAGACGACGTGTGTGTACTTTGGAAGTGTATTTTAGATAGAACGATTTGATATTAGTTTTTAGTTTGAACGCTGAATGGCTATGTTATTCCAGATTTTACATTAGCCACAGTCGGTTTGCTTAAATACGTTGTTTACTGATACACACATGACATGCAGGTTTCTTGATATAATGCTGCTATGGTGTTCAGTTAGCATGGTAAGATTTGGCGTATCCCGTGGGATTAAAATATACGCCTACACTTTACTCAACTTTACTGATATACTTAGCTGACTTTGCATAGCTTTATTATTGTCAAATAATTAGACTACCTACTTTCAATTCCCATTCCAGGGCTACTATTTAATGTCCCTCCTTGCATATAGCATCTCATAACGATCCCTTAAATTGCTACAGGGCCAGAGGCCGGTCTTCTTTTCACTTTTCAGTCTTCAATTCCATAACAACAAATAGCACTTATAGACAAAATGTACATTATACCTTAACCTTTAGGGTTGGTCCATAAATGATGTCACGTAAATTATCCCTATTTTATAGGACCCACCCACACCCATGTCATCAATTTTAGTATCGCGTGAACGGCTATGTTTAGCATTGCATGCCATTAATACGCAACTAGACTAACTGACCGTTGTGATGACATTGTTTATAGACGATCCCTTATACCCAACCACGGTCCAGGAAGGAAGAAAGGGACGGCCACGGATCGAACGGATGCCGATAACAACTGTACACTGTCTATACTTTTAGGTGGTACTTACATTCTATATCTTACAAATAATGATATAGCCTATATAGTTCAACAAAAGGGCTAACTACATCCGATCCCATGGCCCTGACATACTTTAAAATAAATGCCGGAGACTGGAAACAAAAACATCTGCGATTAAAGTTGAGAAGGGAAAATTGGGAAAATGAATGGAACGAAATATTTGTTATTGCTTATTGAACAGTTAAACCGCCAGTCTCAGTATCAGCATCTCCTATACATCAAGGTGCATAGTCTAAAATCGCTGGCCTTTTCAGTCAAAATTATGAATTTGCATTTATTTTCTAAATTTCTCGTTCAACCTTAGCGAGTCTATAGCTACAAATTACCAAAATATCATCTAATTGTATTTAAAAGTTACGTGTTAATTATTTTTATTACTGAAACCCTTAGAAAAACTGAAGGAAATATGCATCCAAAAGCATCAATTTCTGTAACAAAGAAAAGTGCTGGAGAAACTGAACCTGAGGATGTTCAGCTTCAGATCCTGATACCGGTACCGGTACCGGCTCCGGTACCGCTGGAAAAGTATCGCGAAAAGAGTGATGATATAGTTGACCGTGTCCATTATGCAGCCGTAACCGTAAGTTTTGATTTTCAATTTGTGCACTTAATTGCATCGATAAAAAGATTGTGTTATAAATATTGTGGAAAATGAAAATAGAAATCACGTATAATAATTTGGAATAACTGAGATGTCATCGAATTTGCAATTATTATCATTTTTAAAAAATATTAAGGAAATTGTAACAGCGAGTTGATAACTGCGATCTGTACTTTGTACTTCCATAGACTTTCATCTACAGTATTTTAATTAATGCGGCCACGATTTTTGTCATTTCGAAATATGGCGAGCTTTACTGCTGGAAACTGTATCCGGAAGAGCACTGCGATCCTTATGCGGCGGATAACAGTAAGACAAAAATTGCACACGATACGTAGTAAGTATATAGTGTGTCAAGAACCGAAATGACGCATATCCAATTTAAACTAGAATCAAAATGAGTTATATGTCATAAAACCAAAATGAGAAACATGCATAAAATGTTAATTACGAGTTTTTGAAATGTGTAAAAATTTCTAATTCCATGATTTTGAAAATTTGCAAAATTTTCTAATTCAATGAGTTTGAAAATTTGCAAAATTTTCTAACTCCATGTTTTTGAAAAGGTGCAAAAATGTCTAATAACGCGTGTTTGAAAAGTGCAAAATGCTCTATTTAAATACTCTCAAGGCATATTTGCATATTCTTGTGGATAATGGAAATTGTTTTTAGCTTAAAACGGAGATGGGTCATTTTGGTTCTTCACAGACGATATGCAGACTTTAAAACTTTTTCGATGAGTAATACAGGAAATCCTAAGCACAGTAATAAATGGAAAAACTTGATAAAAATATCAAATACCTAAATTATTAAACTGATTAAAATTCTATTTTTTACCAGTTTTATACAAGGACCACGGCCGAAGCGGTGGCGGAGTATTCCTACATTTGCTTCTCATTAACATGTTGTATTGCTTTGTCTGCACAGCCATCTCATGGCTCCTCTCTTGCTGCATCGGACAGGTAAAAAGTTTTTAAATAGTTTTTATAATTTTAATTCCCTATAAATAATAACATTTTAATACAATATTCATTTCATAAAATATAGCAAGGAATCATTCACAAATGACGTCGTCGGTAGGTTAGTTGCTGATGACACCCTATGTTAAAAATATACTAGCCATTTTCGGAATCATTTAAAGCCGATGACTGGTGAATCGTGCAGTTATAAAAATGGTGAATTCGGATGACTTCATTTGTGAAAGATACCTAACGTAATGCTATCTATGTTAGTCCATGTGCAGCGGGCTTTAAAATTGTTATGCAAAATAATACTTTTCTTTCTAATTGCTTTTTATTTTCAGCACGTCCTGTTCTACATGATGTTTTGTTTGATCTCCTATATTGGCGGATTAGTAATGCAGTTCTTCACTGCCATGGTCCCACCGCCCCTCGTCGGGATGCCTCTTCTGGCTTGTTCAACCGCTGTGTACGTTTGTGGAATGCACAAAATGACAAAGTGGTACTTCGATTGGCTCATGGAGAAATCCACCCAAACTGACGATGAGAATGTTGATGAGGAAATGATGGAAACAGAGGATAAGAATGTGGAAATGACAGTCTTTTCCAAACTTCTCACCCCACCCCTGCCCCTCAAACAGTTTTGCATTGTTGAAGAGCTATAGACCATTTTGAATTGTGTAAGTTTGCCCGGCGAATTTTCTTGGCAGACGGTATGGAGGCGGCGACCGGGGGATTAATTTTTAAACACTTAAAACCTGAGGTTTGTTATGGCGTTTGTAGCTTAAAAGTATGTTACCGTATTTCCTATAATAGTACACACACCTCGTGAGCTGCCGCGGACACGGGCCTACAATGTGTATATTAAATGGACCAGTGCACTATTTTCATTCCTACATTTCAGACCTGTGTTCAATTAAAGATCCGTGTGCGTACTATTGTAGGAAATACGGTAGTTTATTTGTGTACATTTACTTAATGTTTTGTGTATTTGATAAAGCTCAACGAAAACTTTTTCGCCGCACTCCGTGTACTAGGTTAATTAGTACAAATAGGGCAGTACTAAATATGTACGTAAAGCTATAGCTAATTACTAGTAATTACTAATTACAATTAAAACCGAATTGTTTGTTTACACTATATTATATACTCACTATAAATCTATATTATCTATAGCAAAATAAATCAAAAATGTCCTGTAATTTTGTTTTATAAGTTCATAATTTGTTTTTTAAATGGTGCCCCTTAATTATTATTGTATTATGTGATGAGAAATTGTCCATGAAAAAATAGATGTTGTAGAAAAAGATTGAGCATAAAAACCATATCGTCTGTGAAGAATCAAAATGACCAATATCCATTTTTAGTCAAAAACAAAATGCACTAACTAGAGAAAAAATTAAAATAACATGTTCATGAAAGCATGTAAATAGAAATTTGTGCATTTTTCAAAAAACATGTAAATGGAATATTTTTTACTTTTCAAGAAAAACTTAAGTAGAACATTTTGACCTTTTGAAAAACATGTAAATAGGACATTTTACACTTTTAAAAAATGCTTAAATAGAACATTTTGACCTTTTAAAAAGCATGTAAATAAAATTTTGTCCTTTTTTTCAAAAAACGTGTAAATAGAATAATTTGCAATTTTTAAAAAACACTTAAGTAGAAAATTTTGACCTTTTAAAAAACATGTAAATAGGACATTTTACACTTTTAAAAAATGCTTAAATAAAACATTTGGACCTTTTGAAAAATATGCAAATGGAACAATTTACTCATTTTAGAAATTCGTGATTAGCATTGTAAGCAAGTGTCTTATTTACTGTATTTTTTGACATAGCTCATTTTAATTCTAGCATAAATTGGAAATGAGCCGTTTTGGTTCTTCACCGACGATATACCATAGTGATGTCGACACCTTCTATTTGAAATTGGTTTTTCCTGAGTAAAAAGTTTGATTTTAGAATTTTGGGCATAGACTCATCATGTTTTGTCAAACAACTATTTCGATATTGACTATATAATGACTAATTTACATTCTATGAATGTGCGGTGTCCAGCTACTAATGTATCTCTCTATGATGTACAGTTATGCATATATCGCGATCACTCTGTCAAAGTTCCTTTTGACTTCTGACTCTACTTTTGACTTCTGTAAGTAACCGTGTACCCTCCTTACACATATTTCCTGAATTCCGGCCGCCGTCATTTAACTACAAACATACAACGCTTAAAATAGACAGTTAAAAAAGAATGGGGATGTACCGTCTGTATAATTTGTTAGGATTATTTGATATAATGTTTTCTGTTTTATTTAATTATATATCTGAATTGAAAAATAAAACTTAATAGTGAAACAAAGACCCAAGAGAAGCCAGCGTTTGCATCCTTATTTTGTAAAGTAACTTTGTTTTGCTGCTTTATAAAGAAAATTGGTGACTTTTTACCGAAAGTTAAATATAAATAATTGTATCAGTTTTAATAATGACTCATTCCATAGAGCTGCTAAATCTTTTAAAATTGAATTGTGTATAAATTGGTATTTAAAGCTGGAACTGGAAATAGAATCCTTATCTGGCACTGGCACTGGTATTGGTATTGGCAGCGTAAAAATAAAAATATAATTAGTATAGTATACAATTCTGCTATGGTCTTTATTATGGCTCTCGTCACTCGTCCTCACCTACTGACGCTGGCACTGGCACTGGCCTTGACCGTTTAAAACTTACAGTTTTTATTTCTGTTCTCACTCGCTGTTGAAACTGACACTGCACCGTCCCTTCGATCATATCGTGATTTTTGAATTAGATTTTTTTTACTGTCTCCTGTTTTTGTGTCCTGCGGTCCTGCTTCATTTCCATCATTTTTTAAAAAAATATTCAGTTAGTAACTTTTATAATCGCGATCTCATTAAAAGTACCAACCAACCATTGGACAGTTGACAGTTTTTGAAATTTGAAACAATTTCAATTTTTCTTAAAACATCATATTTAATACATGTTTGTGGACTGGTTAAATATTATGAATCCCCGCAAGAACAATAGTGGAGAAGGAACTGTTTCAAGATCTCCTGAAAATGTGGCTGGATGGATGGAAATTAAGTGTTGGACTTTAATGGTAAGTAATTTTAAATTATTCTGTTTTTTTCTTTTTTAAACATTGCACATACATGCAAGTTGTAAAGATTTTGAAGTAGCATAGGGTTTTGAAAGTTTAAATACTGCATAGGCTTACAATACATACTGCAACTGTATGTAGCTATACCTGCACCAGAAATGTAATAAAACAATCTATAGGGTTTTTTACAAAGTGATTTTGAAAAGTTCAGTATTCTAATTATTGCGAATTTTTTAACAAATTTTGTAAAGTATAAAATGGGCTATTAAAAGGCTCGTTTTGAAATAGTGTAAAATGTGCCTATAATGTAATATGTAACTCGTTATTTTTAAAAGAAATTAATAAATCTTTGGTTTTTTCTTAATACGCAGCCCGCAGTGGTGATGGTAGTAATGGAGATTTTGAACCTGTGCCTTGTCTTTATGTACATTGCGAGTAAAGCAGCTTGCCACGGTGGGAATATCTCGTCAAACAATACTATTATTGTTCTGCCAAGTACTAATTGTAGCCGTATCGGCGGTTTTGGCTCTGGTTTTATAATTGACACAGGTATTTGAATTTGAAATAATGAAATAAATGAATTGTAAATAAGTATACCTACATATTGAGTGAAGAATCAAAATGGGCCTTGTCCAATTTTAGCTAGTATTAAAGCGAGGTATGTAAAACAAACAGCAGTTAAAAATACTATGTTAAATGCAAGTTTTTGAAAAGCGCAAAAACTTCTATTTGCATTGTTTTAGGAAAGATCAAAATATTCTTTTAATATGTTTTGAAAAGTGGGCAATATTTTATTTGCATGTTTTTTAAAAATGTAAAATATTTTAATTGCATGTTTTTGAAAAGTGTGAAACATTTTAATTGCATATTTTTTTAAAGTGCAAAATATCCCATTCTGCATGTTTTTTAAAAAGCGAAATATCCCATTTTGCATGTTTTTTAAAGTGCGAAATATTCGGAAATATCCCATTTTGCATAATTTTGAAAAGTGCAAAATATTTTATTTGCATGTTTTTGAAACGTACAAGATATCACCTTTTTTTACATGTTTTTAGAATTATTACATTTTAATTAGTTTTTGTAGTTAGGTATATTATTTTTGTAGCTAAAATTGCAAACGGCTAATTTTGATTCTTCATTCGCAAAATGTTCCTATATTTATATTTTAACAGTATTACCCCGGCTTGGTGGTTTGACGATGCTACGGCATGGTCACACTACTGAGTCGGGCTAGCCGATCACGCTCTGGATTGGA